>PVJN01009626.1:12717-60266 GCA_004026805.1 Lasiurus borealis | reverse complement strand
CGTGAACAAGGCCAGAAGCTGGTCCAGCAGCCAGTAGCATGGGAAGATGAGACACCAGGACACAGCGTGCAGGGCGGACAGACAGCTGTTGGAAAAGGGGGTCGTGTACAAAACCATCGCAGCTCACTGGGTGCCGCGGCCGGCCCTACTACATGGTGTCCGTGGCAACGCAGGCACGTTCCTGGGTGGGGTGGGTGAGTGAGGGGACAGCAGGAGGAGGGGTCACGTCCTGGTGAGGTGTGACTTGGGATGGCTGGTGGCGAGTGTCGGCCAGCAAGTCATGGTTCACCTCAGTGGGCCATGCCAGGCCACCAAGGCCTGCTGGAGAGCCTGCAACACAGAGAGAAGGGGGCTTTTATTCGTTTTTAGGGGAGCAGACTGGGTGTCCCTGTTTACCCCATTCCTGCTTCCTCTGGCAGGAAGAGGACTGTCCCCAGGACCAGATAGAAGCTAGCCGCTCACACGGGTGCCTGGGGCGGGGAGCTGTCCTGGCACACTCCTTTGGCCTCTGGGTATGAGGTTTTCTTGGAGTAAACAGCTTGGTGACATGACTGTCTCTGGCTGACTACCTCGATTTTGTAAACAAATTGCTTGAAATCTGGCCCAGGATTTCAGAGGAGCACAGCTGTGTGGGTGCTGAGTAGGCAGGGTGGGGATCCTAGAAGGTACCGGGACCGGACACTGGCCCAGAGCAGCTGGGGCGAGCCTGAGAGGAACCTCACCGAGTGGCTTTCGGGTCAGAATGAAGAGGGAACAAACCACAGAGAAATGCAGAGTCCTGGGGTGGAGGGCTGTGTGGCTGGCAGGACCCCTGAGAGAAGGCTCCCCGACAACCAGGCTCGCACTGTACTCAGCCTACAGCATCAGCCACTTCTGCATTCCACTCCCACTGACCCCCCAAAAACCCACCTGATGGGGGTCCAGGCACAGCCCGGACTTTACTATCATCCAGAATGATCAGTTACCAGGTTACTAGGGACCCTAATGGTCCCTGCAGCTTTGGAGAAGCTCCTGAGGCCTTGAGGGTCTGGCCCAAGCTTGACCTTGAACCTCCCCAGATACAGCTCCCGCGCCCAGCAGAGGCCAAAGCTGCTGGGAGGAGTCCACCCTGGTCCCTGACCCAGAGCAGACTCCGGGGCTCTGCCCAGGCGAGGCCGCCAGGTGCATTTATTGTGCTGAATGTGAAATCTATACAGACAAGAAAGTGGGGTTTACCCAGCCTCCAGGGACCCACAGAGATCAGGCTGTAGTGAAGCTTGTAGGAGCATAACCCAGAGTTTTCGTCACCAGAGCAGCTGGGGGGTCGCATCCTGTCTCACCACCCGGCCCAACTTCTGCCCAAGCTCCATTGGGAGGTGGGGTCTGTCCATATTGACACCCACTCTGGCTTTCCCAGGCGGGTTTGTCTGCCCGAGGGGCACAGTCACATTGGGTGAGGACTCGAGCTTGGCGGATCCCTGGCCGTGAGGACAGTTCTGGAGGAAGGCTCTGGGAGGAGAGGATCTGTTCTGTCTATCCATGTCACCCTGTGAGCAAACTGGCCCATGGTCCTCAGGTTAGAGGTGAATGTGGCCTCGCTTGTAAAGGCTTCCTGAGGGTAAGTCTCTCTGTTCTCCGTGTGGCTTGTCCCTCACACTGGCTAATAAGGGTTGGTGTTTGGTTTTAGCTGGGACAGGACTTGGGGGAGGGAGGCAGGTGTGTCTCCCTCTTCAGCTGTCCTATGTCCTCACTCCTGCTCTGGCCCTAGAAACCCTCTCGGCAAGTTTCTCCCCGGCCTTGCCTATAGTGACAGTGAGTGGCCAGGCCTCATCTTCCTGCCTCCCCTGGGCTGCTCATCGGGATGTCTGTGGTCCCCACTCAGGTGTCATCGGGATGGGTGGCCCAGGGAGCCCACAGGTGTGCCGGCCACCATGGCAGCCCTCTAAGATGTTGCAGATCTGAGCATCCCAGCCCTTCCCGCCTCCGTCCTAACCCTTCGCAGCTGCCCTGGGTCCCCTGCCCTGAGCCCCTCCCTGCCGCCCTTCAGCAGTGCCCTGGCCAGAAGGCGCCTCCAGGTGCTGCCCGCTGCCCTCCTCCCACCGGCAGCCCCTGCACGTGCCCCGGGAGCTGCTGGCGCAGTCCACGCAAAGGGCTTGCCACAACGGAGTGGTTTCTGAAGCCCTGTGGTGGTTTTGTCTCAGTGAAATGAAAGGAGGGCAAACAAACAACAGCACATCAATTAGTCTGCTCTGTGCTTTCCCCAGGAAAGAGGAGAGAGAGAGTTAAATACTGGAGGCTGGCAACCTCTCTGTGAACCCGGAGTCCTCGCAGGGGCGGCAGGGCAGGATCCGGGTCCCCGGGCCCCCAGCCTGCACCCCTGCCTGGGCCCTTTCTCTTGCTGGTGCTCTTGGCCTGGTGGGACGTTCTGGGTGGCCCAGCCCAGGAGGTCACAGGCCCAGCCACTCTGGGCAGCTGGGGCATTGACAGCAAGCAGCTCCACCTCGCAATTGCTCCTGAGGGGCTCCTAACCTGCAGGGACCGGTCAGCACTGAGACACCTCGCTGCTCACCTGTGGCCTGCAGCCACCACAGCGTGGGGAGGAGGTCTGTGGCCTGTTCAGAGGGTTCCAGGGCACAGCAGCCAGTAGTAGTGGCAAAGAAGCTGCCCTAGCATCCCCTGGGGAGGGCACCCTCAGGAAAGGGGCCGGTTTGGGTGTTGATGGAAGGAAGGTGGGTCCCCAACAGCCTTTGTGGGCAAGCTGCAGTGGACAGGATCTCTACTCCTCTATGCCAAGTATCACTAATGCACCAAGACAGCATTCCTTTTCCCACCTCCAGGGGAGATGGGCCTGGCATGCATGCTGGTGCAGAGACCCACTGCAGAGGCCAGAGGGTCCTGGGTGGCTGCTGACTGAATGTGAATGTCTTTTGCAGTGGAGAGTGAGCCAGCGCTCAGCTCTGCCGGTGGAGGCAAGCCCGGCCCCTCTGACGAAGCCTGCATCCTCTTTTTGGAATCTCTGAGCCTTGGGGAACTTCTGGAAGTTGATGAGGGTCAGGAGCTTCCTCAGGTGAGGCTAGGCTGGGGCCTGTCTCTCCTTCATGCAGCCTTCCATGGGGCATCTGCTGGGAGTCCCGGAGCAGAGAGACCTCCTCTCATCCTCTCTGTATCCACAGGCTCAGGTCTAGCAGGAGCTGGGCCAAACCCGAGGTTTCCGCAGGAAAGGCTGAGGATCGCTCCAATCCAATTACTAGAATGTGCTCACATTGGCTGGCAGCCCCGAGATGGGGCCGGCCCATTTCTTCCTGGATGCCTGCAGGGGAGGGGTTGGCATGGCAACAAGGAGGAAACTTGAAGTCAACTCGTAGCTGGGAGGACAGAAAGAACGACTGAGAGGAGCCTTTCTGAGTGATGGGCATCAGACAAATCCAGGTTAGTCCCTGAAAGCCACATCCCCGAAGCAGAACTGGGTCCGGGGTCTGGCATGGCATGTGTGCCTTCGTGGGATTCCCACCCACACAGCTGTGCCTGTAAACGCCTATCACTCATCTAGAGCCAAGGCACCTGCCTCCCCTTCCTTGAAGTCCTCCCTCGCCTTCCTACCCCTCCTACGCACAGTCCCACTGTCCCTCTAATCAGGCAGTGTCTGTTTGCACATCAGGACATCCTCCTTCCTCTTCCCCCAGTGTCCCCCCCCTCCCCATCCTGGGAGCTTCCAGTGGACTCTCAGGCACTAACACAGGCCCTAGTCCTAGTCTGCTCCACCTCTCTGGTTGCGGCAGGTCCCCTGTTGTCAGCCCCACTCTAACCCAAGGGGAGGGCAGTGAGCTACGCCAGGCCCATCAGCACCACAACCTCAAGCTGAAGAGTCACATGACCCAAGCTCGCCAGGGAACTCTTATTAGACCCCTCAGCATTTTCTCCGAGATGGAAGCACTAAGAGCCTGAAGCTTCTGGAGCCTTCCTTGAGAGGGAAAAGCACTGGGGCTGGAAGGAGAGAAGCCAAGTCATGGTGACGTCTTTGAACTCCACTTTCCCTGGGCCCGAAGCCAACACAACTCCTCGACTTTCTAGTTAGCAAGTCAACAAATTACCCTGCTATTTGCTCTAGTCACTTGGAGCTGCTTTTCTGTCATCGCCACCAACGGGATCCTGTCTACAAACTCATGTCTAAAACTCAATTCTTATCGGTTCTTCTCCCGGGAAAACCTCCCATGGCACCACCTGGCCTGCCCACAGGACAGAGAGGGGCCCCTCTTCAGCCCCTGGGGCCCTGGTCTGTGCTCAGGGAGCATCGCTCCGCAGACAGCCGGGCAGCCATTCTGAGCACGAACTCAGATGATGTCAGATGTGACGGGTCAGGTCCTTGAATATTGGACACGCTGCTTCACTGCCCCTCTGAGCCACGGCGGCCTCATCTCACAAGCGGGCATGAGAACTGGCTCAGGGCGGTTAGAGACGATGCATGTGCTGTGCTTAGCACAGGGCCTGCCACCTCTCCAGTCATGTTTTTATTGCCAGTCTTGCTGCAAAGGCCCCCAAGACACCGCTGGAGCCTTCAGGCTCCTCCTCATATGGCCGTTCGCTTGACCCAGAGGGCGCCCTGCTATCCCAGCTGAAGGCCAGGGGGGAGCTGGGCACGTGGGGGCCCCTGTCCTCGGTAGAGCCGTCTGTCGGGGGCTGCTTGTGCAAGCCGAGTCCCAGGCCTCCGCAGAAGCCAGGTGCAGGCACAGGGGCTATAAAATTTTCAGAGAAACTTTCCATGGGAGCTATTAATGCGTCACGTGGTTTCTGAGAATAGGAACAGGCTGCGCGCACTCCTTCAGTCAGCCAGCCTCGGCGTTTCCATGTCAGAACCCAGAAAGCAGATTAAGCTGATTCTTGCGTGACTGGAAAGCAGATCAGAAGTCAGGTTGGAGGCATCTGTGCTCGGGGTGCCCGAACTAACCTCGTGTGGAAAATGGCAGCGCTCCTGGTGTGGGCCTCGTGCTGCAGGGACGTGGCCGCTGCCTGAGTACAGGCTCCATCAGGGCAGGGGGCTGAGCTTGGAGACCTGACCACACTCCCCTCTACTGCCAGCCATTCCGGAATCCCCTATTGGTGACTGAAAGGGGGCCATAAGGACAGGCCGGGTGGTGGCTGGCACCTGAGCCTGCACCTGAGCCGCTTGGAGCAGCATCTCTCCTTCCCATGGACCCTTGTCCTGTGCTCAAGGCCCGTCTGCAGCCAGGCCTGTCGGTCAGAGTCTGCCGGAAGCTGAAGTCCACAGGGCGCCCACCAGCCCGGTGCTCTCGGAGGGGATAAGGGGTGGGGTTGCTTCCATGGTGAACATCGGGTCTGAGGCCACTGTTCCCAGGGTCTTCTCCATGGGAGCGCTGACCCGGCGGCCCCAGGGCAGGACTGGGGCTGGCAGTGCGACTACCGGAGCGAAGGCTCCCTAAGTGAGGCTCAAGTCAGGAGGTCACATGCCAGCAGCTGGGCATCTGGATGGGCGTGGCCTCTTGCCTCAGGTGCTCTGAGACCCTAAGAGCTGGGGTCCGAACTAAGCCTCACCAAGAGCCCTAAACAGGGGATCCCCTCCCAGGTCACGTCCCCTCCTTAGGTGAGCTCTGAGGCATATGCTGCACGGCTGACTGAGTGCCAGCCCCCAGCGTGTCCCAGCCAGCCAGTGCCCCCTCCTCCCTCAGGGAGGCCTCCTCAGGGATGGAGACCAGGAGGAACCTTGCTCCTTGGGGTGAGGCCTCTGTTCCAGCCACATCCCCGCTTCTCTGCCACGAGGGCTGATGTTAATGGTCTGTGAGCCAACCAAGGCTTGGAATGTACTTTGCCTCCGAAGAAATGACAACATACTTTCTGTGGGAGTAGAACTTTAAATACGAGTCCACACAAATGGTATGACTGGTGCAGACCTGGTGTTCAGCTTCGCTTCAAGCTCAGTGTTTCCTCCCAGAACGGATTGGCTGGCTGAGCGGTGTGTAGGCATTTCAAGGCACCAGAGAACACAGATGAAGACAACAAACCTTCCTAAAACAGAACAGACTTGCTACATTCTTCTGAGGGGAATCATTTCACAGTCAGCCTTACATTTTCTCTGCAAAGAACGTTTTAACAAACTGAGTCCTCCAGGAGGATCTATGCAGAGATTAAAAAGCAAATCCGTGCAAATCCCATATAATAAAAGGCCAATATGCAAATTGTGCCCTCGACGGGGAGTTCTACTGGGAGTTTGGCCAGGGGGCAGAGCCAGTCGGCCAGCCACCAGCGGCCCCTCCTCCCAGCCGGCCCACTCCCCACCCTGATCAGGGCAGACCAGCTGGACCCCACCTGGGCACCAATTAGGGTACTGGGTCTCCAGTGAGTGAATAAAACCAGGCAATGGCATCTCACCAGCCTTTGCTGCAACCCCGGGTGGCTGGGCTGAGGGCCAGATTTCTGGGCCAAGACTGGATCTCACTCACCACTGAGAGCTGAGGCCCTTGACCTTGGACCTTTTAGAGATCTTGGACTCTGGGCCGACGCTATACTGAGATCCTCTCTCTGCACAGGGCACCACAGGAGCCCTTGGCTCTGAGAGAACCAGCCAGAAGACCACCTCCCCTTAAGAAAGGATGCCCCAGCTCAGGCCAAACCTGCTTGCTTGAGGCGGCCTCCAGCCTGCCTTTGGACCAGAGCCTGCTCCACAATGTATGCCTGGAAAGGATTGGAGTCTGCTGATGGAGTCTGCTGCCTACAGGGGTGAGACTTAGAGCCTCATCTGCATAAGATGGTGAATTAGTCATGTGTCTGTCAGTGGGGAAAGAGATCATGGGTCTAGAGCACCCCAAGTTCCATCTAATTTCTGCCACCCAACCTGCTTCCAAGGGCCTTCTGGGGTTCTGGGTTCCAATTCAGCCCTGCCCCTCTTGTAGTGGTGGGCCTGTCTATACCTGCTCTTGGCTGTTGAACCCTACTCTGAAAAGGGTGACAAGATCTCTTGGCTCTAGTTATGGCGGTTCTGTGTCCCCAGATTGCTGGTATAGACATGCTAATGAAGACAGCGACACATCTTCATTCTGGAGTGACTACTTTTAAAATACAGCATGCTTTGCCTTTGTGAACTTCTGGATAGCCTTGTCCTTCCTTGTTCACATCTGACAGGATGCGTTTCTCACTGTCCCTGGCCCCTAAGCAGCTAAAGTCTGCTTTCAGGCAGGAGGCAGGATTGCACTGGCTGGTCCTCTTGTGGTTGGGTAGATCATGTGATTAGCTTTTAACAGAGAGCTGTGAGTAAAAGGGGTACGGGTCACTTCTGGGCCTGTGTACTGAACAGCAGGTGTGAGACCTTCCAGAGCCCCCTCTGCCACAGGCATCCGCAGTGTTTGAGGTGGTGGCCGCTCTGTCAGCCTGGGCCCCAGGTTGAGGAGGCAGGAGCAGGACCCCAGCTAAGCCCCGTGCAGTTAGGGAGAAGAAAACCTGTGGTGATAAGCCACAGCAGCACCTGTCCTATCCTGACCGGTAGAGGAAGGCTTCCGATTGGCATTCATCAGCCATTTACCAAAAATAAGCCTTCCTCCTGGATAGCTCTCCGTTTCCGGGAATACAAACAACTACCCTTCAGATCCAACCCTCTGTGAGGAAGATCCTCATTTGTAAGTGGTAATAACGAAGTTCCTCTGCCTTGAATCCAGACCAGGTGGGAGGCCCACTCCTTCCAACCCCTCAGTATGTGGCCTGAGCAGTCAGCTCCTGCTTTGTGCCCACAGTCCTTGGGACCATAAGGCATCAGGAGAGCTGATTTAATTTTCAGTGGAAGCTTTCTGCCGTGGCTGATGATATAGGTAGCAAAGCACACCTGTCAACATGGGAAGTAAATCCGTTAGAAACTTCTGCCCGAGATCTGGGGTTGGCCACGGGGGCCAAGCAGGGCCTGCAGGGGACGTGCAGGAGGGAGTGTCAAAGCTGGACTGAGATGAACTGTAGCTTGAGATGGAGCCAACAGCCCATGCCTGATACTCTGGGGTCAGCCCTGGGAGGCGGGGTGTGGTCAGACACAGCCGGATCATGCTGGCTGGCAGGTGCATGCCAGGGCTGGCGAGGGGCAGGGCTGGGCAGCAGCTGGTAGGCTAGGAGGCAGGAGATGCTCAGGGTACATCTCTTATGAGTCAGAAGCAGCACTGAGACTGCAAGGGATATTTCACAGCGAGGGCCAAGAATCTCTGGGGGTGGGGCCTGTGCTTTCTAGGTGTGCATATTTGAGTATGGGGGTGTCCTCTTCGAGCAAGGGTCGGGAATCTTTTTTCTGCCAAGGGCCATTTGGGTGTTTATAACATCATTCACAGGCCAAACAAAATTATCAACTTAAAAATGAGCCTGCTATATTTGGTCCAACATTTAATTAACTGACCCCTAATGTCTTGGCAGGGCCAGACCTACTGATTTTGTGGGTCTTATACGGATGTTCCCCACTCCTGTCCTAGGGCATGGAGACAGGGAAGTGGTAGTGAGCAAGGGAAGGAGGTCTCAGAGAGCTGAGAAAGGGCACCATGGAGGCGGAGTCACTCAGGAAGTCCTGACCGCTAGATCCCAGACTGTGGGCCAGGAAGAGACTGGGGGTGGGACTGGGAAGGGCGGGGACGAGGAGCAGCTGTGGAAAATAGGTCTGAGAGGAGGATCTGACACACTGACATAGTTTATCCCTGTTGGGTTTGTTTAACTTAAATGCTTAAAATGTCTGCTTAGCATCCCACCTGCACCAGACAGACCCAGCTAGCCTCACGCAGGCCGTGGGCTCAGAGCCACGGCCAGCTACAGCCCAGAGCCTAGCCTGCTGACTGGGCCTGTGTCTTGCGCTCTGGGAGGGCCGAGTGACCCCCTGGCTTGGCTGGGGGTCTCGGCAGCCACCCAGCCGGAGGCTATCTGCATCACCCCCACTGCTAGACAGAGGGGGGACAGGGTGTCTGGTAAAGCTTTGGAAAGAAAATTAACAGGACAGAGGTCAGCTTCAATGAGAAACCAGTCTGTACAGTTTCAATCAGATTTGCTTTAAGAAATAGGCCCAACAGGAAGCTTAAGCTGCTTGATTCTCATCTGTCTCCTTCTTCTTGTTTCCTTCTTGCACTGAGACTGCTGCTTCTCAGAGCCCCTCCTCCCCTCCATCCCTTAGGACTGGACCTTCCCTTGTTTCTTCTCTCTATTGACCCCTTTGAGTCACCTGTTTCCAGATGACAGCCAGCCCGGGTGTCTCTCCTAATCTCTGACCTCATGAGTTTGATGGACAGCTCTTCATCTCCCCCTACAAGTTCCTTCTTCTTCCACTTCTCCAACACCTGCTCTGTCTCCTGAGCAGTCCTCCGCTCCCTGCCTCCTTGCACCAGCTGCCTCCCTAACCCCTTGTCTCCATTCCCAGGGCCGCCATGCCCATGCCCAGCCTTCCCCTCCCCCCTGGATTCTGCAGCCACCGCCATCTGGTCTCTGAGCTGGCCTCCCGTCCTGGAAGCTGGTAGGACCTTTCTGTGCTCCACGTCGGACCACATTGCTCCCCTGTTCAACTCTCCAGTGGCCCCACTGCCCCCAGGAAGATGCACGGGGCAGAGAAGCAAGGGTAGGAAAGGGCAGGCCAGACCCAGCAGCCTGATGGCTCTGCTCCTCTCCTGCGTCTAGAGTCCCAGGGCCCAGACCTGCACAGTTCCCACCACGCTCTTCTAGTCTGCCACGCCTTTGCTGGGGCTGTCCCCTCACAGTCCGCATCTGTGGGAAGGGATAAGGCCTCAGCAGAGGGGCTTAGGGTTTGGAAGTCACAGTGACAGTCTCTTTGCTAAACCCCATCCGTCCCCTATTCTATGGCCCCAGGGATGACTAGGGGCCTTGACTTAAGCCGGCCATTTCTCTCAGGACAGATGGCAGTTTTCATGCATTGTTATGTTTGCAGTCTGCACACCAGAAAGGTGACCAGCCCCTCAGACCTTCAGGTCCACCCAGCTAGAGACAGGCCTGTGGGAGAGAAGGCTCCAGCAACGTTGGTCTATTTCTTCCCTCAAAACTAAAGGAGGGAGAGCCTTATGTGTGGCCCTATGGGGTGTCTGCAGGATCAGGGGCTCTGCCCACATGGCGAACACCAGCAGCCTTGGAGCTCCGAGAGGAGGGGGTGAGGTGCTCACCCAATCACTTCAGCCTCCAGTCCTGGGAAAGTCAAGATCTGAGTTCTAATTCTGTCCCCTTGCAGGCATTCCCATCACCTAATCCTCGTTGTGTGTTGTGCACATAGAGGGCAGATAATAGGAACCCGGGGGACTGACTGTCAAGTGTCAGCCCTGCCCCCACAAACCTAGAGTCCAGCCAGGGTGGCTTTAGCAACCCAGCTTTCTGGGCACCAGTGGCCTGCTCACTCCCTCCCTCCTTTCCTTTCTCCACCCCTGTGAGGCAGGGCATAGCAATAAGGCAGTCCGTGGCACTAACAAGAAGGAGACTGGAAATGAGCATCAGACAAGTGGAACCAACAGACCCATTTCTTGGGGACATCTGAGCAGATGTCACACAGCACACACCTCCTGGAATGCGTTCTTCACACCCAGGGGGCATCTACACTGGCAGCCACGTGGGTCCTGTTGGCCCCATTTACAGATGAGAAAATGGACTCAGAGAAGTAAACAGCAAGTCACCTGACTTGAGTTTCCTTTTCCTCTCTAAATGAGCGCTGTCCAGGACCACGGTACCTAAGCCAGGAAAAGTCCCCAGGAACGGTGCACCAGTCCTCACGCTATCTCCCTTGTTCTGCTTGTTCTTCCCCCTCAAGTTCCCCTAAACAAGGTCCTCACCCCTTTTTCCCAGTCCCCTGAAGGTGACATCTGTCACCCACTCTCACTGAGGCCTTAGCGAAGACCCCAATCACCTCCCCCCTCCCAGCCTCATCCACCTCCTCTTTTGTTCTTCCTTCCAGTCGTCGTCATGTTTGGCCCACAAAACTCTCTAGAACCCCCAGCCTGGCACCCCCGCCCCCGCCCCCTCCCTCCCACCAAAAAAACCCACCAACATTTATTTAATTTGCCAATATTTGGGAGGGGGAAGGCTCTTATAACGGTCTTGCTGTCCCGGTTCTTGAACTGAGGTTCCCCATTGACGGGGTCACTGTTTTGCTAGTTTCTGCTTTTCTTCCTGAGACCGGCCCAGAAGTTTGAATTATTGATGGATTCAAGAATAGAATTACCAGGTAAACCTTAAAGCCTCTGATACATATTGCCAAACTGCTTTCCACCCAACTCGTTTGAGAGTGTCTGCTTCATAGCATCCTTACCAGCTCTGGCTTTTAGCGTTAAGATAAAATTTAAAAGTTTATGGGGTAACGGTATCTGGTTCCATTTTACTGGATACTTAAATTGTATTCCTTCATTTTTTGGTGACATGCTGCCTCGATACTGTTTAACGTTTTGTAGGAGTTTGTGTTTCCTTCCTCTTGGGTGTGTGGGACATTCCCTCTCTGGGGGCCTGTCTTCCACAGGAGGCTGCCCGATTGCTTGGCCAGAGCTGGGTTTTCAGACTTTCTAAGGAAGCAGCAGACCTTTTCTGAAGCAACCTCACCCACTCCGCCTAAACAGAACATTAACAAGCAGCCTGTCAGGGGAGGCCTGGAGGAGCACCCTTTTCCAGGAGCCCCCCCTCAAACACCCCTCCCCCGTCTTACCCCAGGCTGGGCCGATGGAACCTTCTTTTCCTTCCGTCTGACGAGTGGACGTCACCGTGGGGTCAAGGACCTGAAAGGAGATGAGGAGCGGTTTAGAGGCGGCCGGAACCCAGCCCGCAGCACAGCAGCCCGCATAGGTGAGCGGGTACAGTGGCCCGGGGCCCCACCCGGGCGCAGAGGCACTGCCGCACCCTCCATGCGGCGAGGAGAGGGCGTGGGCCCTCTGCCCCGTGGACCTTCGTGCAGCCGGCGGGGGTGGGAGTGGAGTGGAGGTTTGGGTGACAGGCCGGGCGGCCAGCGGAAGGGTGCGGGGCGGGGGATGGGAGATGCAGATTCAGATCTCCTGGCCTGGGACCTGCGCTTGATCTGATAGGTGAAGCCAGAACCCGGAGTTCTCCCCAGGGGACCCCGGGGGTGGGGAGCACGGAGCCCGGGCCCAGGAGGAGGAACAGCGGTGGCTGGGACTGGACGGTGGGATGGGGGAGGAAGCCTGCGGGGAGGAAGAAGCAGGGGTTTGGCCGCAGATAAGGGAGGGGAAGTACTCAGGGGGAAAAGCTTGTAGAGGCCGGGCGGCCGGGCGGGCTGCTCCCAGCTTCCTGCATCTCTCACGGATGGTGCCGAGATCCACTGCCCAAGTCACTGGTGCCCCTCGGGGGGCTCTTAGGCGGGTGCTGTTGTCTGGCACCCCCACCCTGCCCCCTTCTAGCTGGCCCCTGACTTCAGGTGTGGGCCCTGCTCTGATCCCTGGCCCCGCCCCCTGATCCCTGGCCCCAGGCAACCCTTTGAGCTCAGCCTCAGGCTCCAGATAAACAGTCCGGGCCCTTGAGTCCAGTCCTAAGTCCAGACCCCAACTTCCCAGCCGCTCTCAGCTCCTGGCCCTGATCCCTGGACTCAGGCCCTGGGAGCGGAGCCCCCATCGGGCAGGCAGCACTCCTCCCCCTTTGCCAGCCGGCTCTGCTGCCTGCCCACAGCCTCTCCCACCCCACACCCCAGCGAGGGAGACTGTTCCCACCCCGACTCCCCCCTGGACCATTCCTGCTCTCTATGTAAAGTCACCCGAAGGAAGGGTTTCAGGAGAATCTGAAAGCGGAGGCCCAGGCCCTCTGCCCCCCAAGCCAGCGCTGTTTGCAGAATGACTGGAAGGGTGACTCCTCACTTGGCAAACAGTGGGTGCGCTGCTGATTGGGAATCCACACAGAAAAACCCCGGGGACACGTGGGCTCCAGTCAGGAGTGGGGTTGGACAAGTTATTTAACCCCTGAGTCTCACCTGCCCCCTCCGCTGTCATACTGGGGGTCACTACGAAGCCCTGAATGGCCACGGCCAGGCCCGAATGAGCAGGGGTGCTTGGCGCTGCCAGATGAGGGTGGGAAGGAGGAGGTCGGAGCTCCGAGGTCCTGGCTCTACCTGAGGGGACCTGTGTTTCCCCATGAGCCCTTGCTTCCGTGGGGCACCTTGGCTTATTTCCTCTGAGCGAAGCGTCTGGTAGGTGTCTCTCCCACCCACAGCGCGGGGAGCCCAGCCTCCTGAGAGGTCAGAGGGTAGCTGCTGTCCTGGCCTCCAGGGGAGGTCCTGTCCCTGTCCCTGACCCTGGGACATCTGCCAGGGTTACCACCTGCATGAACCTGTCCTTCACCCTCTTTTTTTTTTTTTAAATATATTTTTTATTGATTTTTCACAGAGAGGAAGGGAGAGGGATAGAGAGTTAGAAACATCGATGAGAGAGCCATCGATCAACTGCCTCCTGCACGCCCCCTACTGGGAATGTGCCCTTAACCAAGGTACATGCCCCTGACCGGAATCGAACCTGGGACCTTTTATTCCGCAGGCCGATGCTCTATCCACTGAGCCAAACCGGTTTCAGATGTCCTTCACCCTCTTGCTGGGCTCACCTGACCCCAGACCACAGGCTGGCAAGCCCTTGGGAAGAGGCAGGCTTCTCCTGAGCGACCAGCTCCCCTGCCCTCTACTCACTCCTCATCTCCCAGTGGGACCCGGTGAGGGACATTCCCCCCACTGTCCCCCAAACCGGCCTCACCCACTGAACCGTCTCTCTCCCTTCCCAAACTCTTCTGGAAAAAAATCCCCTGTGTGTTTTTTAAAATTAGAATTAAATGACAGGAACTAACTATTTAGGGAGGGTTTCCTGAGGGGAAATGGAATCTCCACAACCTTAAAATTACAGACCTTTTTTTTTTTTTCCCCAAAAGAAAAGAAAAACATGTCAGATCGTTGATATTCTGAGCCAGACCTTGTTTTGAGATGTGCTCTCCTCCGTCCTTTCACAAACTACAGCCTCTTCCTCTCTTGGGAAACAACAAGATCACACCAGGTCAGGGGTCAGAAACGGGCAGAACCCCACCAGACCTCCCTCTGCCAGGCCCACGCCTCGGTCCTCTCCCAGGTGAGCAGCATGGGCTCCCGCCACCACCCAGCTCCGCCGCATCATTCAAACGCACCGGCAGCGACTGGAGAAACAGAAGGACCTTTCATCCCGGCGGCGGTGCTCTCCTGCTCTGGAAGCCGGCGCTGCCCGAGCCCGCGGAGTCGGGCCTCTCGCTTAAGTAGGCAGTGGGAGAGGGCCGGGAGCCCGAGGGGGCGGGCACGGAAAGTGGGCCGTGGACCCAGCACAGCAAGGCAGTGTCCACAGAGCCAGCCATGGCCTGCACGCGCGCCTGCCTGCTCGTCCGCCAGGGGCCTCCAGCCACAGGCCCCTGGACCACAGACCGGCACCTGGGCTGACCCCTGATGGACGTGCAGCTCCGAGGGAGGCCACGTCCCCAGACACGACGAGCTGGTCCTCGTTCCCGGAGGCCTCGGCCTCTCCAGAGACACCGCCGGGGCAGCAGAAACGGCCCTGGAGCGGGACCGGCCTGCTCCCTGAGCCAGTAAGTCGTGGCGTCAGGCCAGGCCTTTCTCCAGCCTCAGTTTCTACTTTCTTGAAATAAGGAGAAGAACACAGACATCATGGGTCTGGAAATAATGTTTGCCAGGACCCTGGCACCTCTGAGGATGGTTTGTCCGCACGGCGGTGCAGGGGCCAGCTGCTCGCAGCGAAGTTCAAGCCCAGAGAGGCGTGGTAGCACGTGCAGCCACACAGCCCTCCAGCTGAGGTCAGGGTCAGACCTCACGCTGATCTGAGACTAGGTGGGCAGAAGCCCCGTGAGGTGAGGGTGTGAAGGAGCTGCTGGCATTGGGGAAAGGTCTTTTTTTAAAAATATATTATTTATTTATTTATTTATTTACAGAGAGGAAGGGAGAAGGATTCCTCCAAATGGGCTGTGATACCATTTCAGAGTTAGAAACATCAATGAGAGAGAAACATTGATCAGCCACCTCCTGCACGCCCCCTACTGGGGATGTGCCCACAACCAAGGTACATACATGCCCTTGACCGGAATCGAACCCAGGACCCTTGAGATTGCTCTATCTACTGAGCCAAACCGGCTAGGGCAGGGAAAGGTCTTGACAGAACCCTGATGAAGGAGTTGCCCTTGACCTCCAAAACCAAGGTAAGAGAAGAAGTGTGGACAGGGATGCCCAGATAGATGTGTACAGTTGGTTACGACCTCAGGTTGGGTGAAGAAATACCTCAGAGTAACTGCTAGGGTTTGGGAGGTGAGAGGAGCTCTACCACCAACACCGCGTCCCCCTTCCCTATTCATATATTGAAGCCCCAAACCCCAATGTGGCTGTATTTGGAGATGGGGTCACTAATGAAGAAATTAAGGTTAAATGAGGTCATAAGGGAAGAGCCTTGATTTGATAGGATTAGTATCCTTAGAAACCAGAGAGCCCTCACTGAATTGTCTCGGTGCATAGAGTGTTGGCCTGCAGACGGAAGGGTCTCAGGTTGGAATCCAGTCAAGGGCACATGCCTGGGATGCAGGCTTGATCCCCAGTAGGGGGAGCACAGGAAGCAGCTGATCAATGATTCTCTCTCATCATTGATGTTTCTCTCTCTCCCTCTCCCTTCCTCTCTGAAATCCATCACCAGAGAGCCTCACACACCCATGCAGGAAAGGCCACGTGGAGACTGCAAGCCAGAAAGATCTCACCAGAAACCAAATCGATCAGAAGCTTGGTCTTCGACTTCTAGCCTCCAGAACGGTAAGAAAGTACACTCCTGCTGTTTCCGCCGCCCAGCCTGTGGTTCTTTTTATGGCAGCCCTAGCACACTACTGCAGACGGAGAGGTGGCTTGAGGAGCATGGAAAGGACTGGAATGAATTTAGAGGTTTCCAGCTCAGGCAACTGTGTGGGCACTGAAGTTGCTCAGTAACCGGGGGTGAGGTGC
This sequence comes from Lasiurus borealis, assembly GCA_004026805.1. Lineage (NCBI taxonomy): Eukaryota > Metazoa > Chordata > Mammalia > Chiroptera > Vespertilionidae > Lasiurus > Lasiurus borealis. The sequence continues at coordinate 44,338 of PVJN01009626.1, read as the reverse complement.
GGGAAGGCGGGTGTTGAGGGATATTTGCAGATGTGACCATGTGACCGTGGGATGCTCAGCCTCGCACTCAGAGGCGGTCTGGGCTGGGTCAGGATTTGGGGATTATTAGAGTGTAGGTGAAGTCTTAGGAGTGATTACATTTCAGATCACGTATTATTCTTTCTTGTTCAATTGGTTCATTCTAATTCCAGTGTCATGTTATATCAGCTTTTGTCTCTTACATTTTTATAGAAAGTCAGACATTCTCCTTTGTTTTTAAAAAAGCATAACGGTGCACAAATTCGCCCCAATTTTTAAATGACTTCATTTTCTTCTACTTGTTCAGAGTGAGTCTAGTTTAGGAGCATAACTGATATGTAGTTAGAATTGCACATTTTTCCCCCTGAGGTTCGTCTTGTCTTTACTATTTATGATGCCAGTTCTCTTGTCATTTTATCCAATTTGGAAATAATGCCCTAGCCAGGTGTTCAGTGGTTAGAGCATCAGCCCTTGGACTAAGGGTCACGGGTTCACTTCTGGTCAAGGGTAAGTACCTCTGTTACAGGCTTAATCCCAACAATCAATGGATGTGTCTCTCTCATATGGATGTTTCTCTCTCTGTGTCTCTCCCCCCTTTTCTTCCACTCTCTTTAAAAATCAATGGAAAAAATATCCTCGGGTGGGTGAAGATTAACAAAAAAAAAACAAAATAACAAATCTCCTTTTACTTCAGCTTGCCAGATAATTTATCATTCAACAATTTTGCAAATGCTTACTTCTTTCCCTCTGAGTTAAACTTGAAAGGTACCATGTGTTTAGTTCCAGGATGAGCTATTTTTTCATCTCTGAAGACTTTTCTTGTATTCTTTCTTTCCTGATGTTTCCCTCATCATATGCCTCCTCCCATTTATCTTTCTCTCCTGTTTTAGGGCTGTGAAACCATTTCCCATTTCCAAATCAGTTATTTGGACCTCCGTTTGTTTTCTTTGTCTACATTCCTGGTTTGATGTTTTATTTTATTCTCAACCTCACAGGTTTCTTTGTTCTGTTGTGTTAGTTATGCCAACTACTACTTCCGGAGGTTTTAAAATTCTTTCATAGTTTTACCAGTGTTCTGATATGTTCCTGTTAGTGATATTAGATTACTTGTTTATTTCAAAGTAGTTATCTCCCCGTTCATCCTATTTGTTCCTAAGGCTTTCCAGATTCCATCATTAAAAAACAATGGACATTTATGGTGGCCCTACTGTGTGCAGACACTGCTGTTCAGTACTTGCAGCAGCCTGCTTCCCTTCTAAGTTTAACGCAGCAGAATTCTTCAGTCAGAGCTGCTTTGAGGGAGGTTTTGAGTAACTAAGATCTAGTCCATCTTTTGCAAAAAAAGGTTTAAGATGACTGAAATTGTGTTCTATGTATAACATAATGGGACTTCTATTTTTTTTTTTTAAGCAGTGAGAAATTGAGGACATAAGGGAAAATAACAGCAGGAAAACAGGAGGCAGCCAAGCAAATCTGAAGAGAGTGAGTGAGGGGAAGGTGTCTTCATTCTGATGTGGCCTCAGGTGGTGTCTTATGACCCAGGCCTGTCCTTTTACCTTTGTTGGTGGTGGACATGGCCCTTTAAGTTATTACTTGCATGGCCACAGCACAGCAGAGCTCCCCACCTCCCCCACTCTCTGCAAGCCTCCTGTGTGGGAAACACCTTTCCCTCACCCCCCATTTGGGATGGAATTGAAAATTAACAGAGGCAGTATGGCGGTAGGTGTGGGCCTGTGGCCTGCAAACAGTGGCACGGTGGCCTCCTGCTTGTCTTCCAAAAGTTGGTGTTGATTGAGCAACTGATTAGCCGGGTTTAGAGCGAGTCTAGGTTCCCTGTTTTTCGGTGGCAAGTGTCATCTGGGTGAAAGAAAGGCTTCCCGGGGGCTCTCTGTTCCCACAGAACTCCAGAGTGGCCTCATTTCACACCTCTCAGGAAACAGTCTTCCGAGTGACAGATTGATTGCCATATGGGTGGTTACCAAAAAAGAACCTATTTTATTAGCTGTTTGTCTTGCAAACTGAAATCGTTTTTTAAAACTTTTATCAGAATGTCATCATCCCAGGGTTTTAGAACATGCCCTCTGGCTGTGAGGAAGATCCGCAGATCCCACAGGGAAGGAGTCCTGTCACACACACACACACACACACACACACACACACACCCTCCCCCACCCCCTAGCCCCAGGCTCTCTCAGGGGCGGGGAGGGCACTGAGGGCCAGTTGGGTAACGAAAGGGAAGGGATGAAGGGGTGAAGGGACGTCATCAAACATCGTCCTGGAGTCTAAATTGTCTTTCTTTTTTTTAATTCATCAAGAAAAAAAATCTAGACATTCATATACATGAGAGACTATAGGTAACTTTGCTTCTCTGCTTGACAAGGAAGTAGAAACCATTCATTTACTCATTATTTATAGGTTAAAAACAAGGAACTCCATTAAGCAATTAACAAGTATTGGGTGGCATATTGCTGGCAGTTAAAGAAAGAAGAAAGAGAGCCGAAAATGGCCTTGGGGAGGTGGGAGGTGGACCTGGTTCCCAGGGCCCAGCTGACCCAACCTGCCCTCCCTGCTCTGTCTTTGGCCACTCCCTCCCCCTCCCCCGGTCTTATCCAAGGTGAAGGCCAATCCTCGAGACTCTGCAGTCCATTTCTAGCCCCTGCTCCCTCTTCCTGCACGGTCGCAGCCACCAGGCCTGCACTGAACGCTTCCATCACCCTCCATGTCAGGCCCGTGATTCCCACACGAGCAGCTCTGAGTTCATTCGGCCCTGGGCCAGCTCCTCCAGACCTCCCTTCGAGCTCAGCACAGATCTTCCCACCTCTCTGGCCTTGGGGCCCTCGGAGATGGGGCCCTGCGCTCCGCAGCCTCCGATCTGCCTTTCCCTTCCTCCCACTCACTCACTCTGACAGCCCCAACCTGTAGCGCTCGCTTTCCTGGAACATGCCATGCTCGTTCACGCCTCCATGCCTTTGCACATGCTGTCCCCTGACTCTGGAACTCCCTTCCCGGTCTGTCCACTTGGCACCCATCCTCTAAAGCTCAGTTCTACAGCCCTCCCCCCTCCCGCAATCGCCCACCCACTGGGCTTTGTACCAGCAGCCTCTAGCCCCCTGGGGGGAGGGTGCTAGCAGCACGAAGGGCCGTGACCACACGGAACCTGTGATCCAGGGACAGCTGTAGACACCCATTCTCCAGGAGGGCAGGCAGAGAAGGAGTCACGGGTAGAACCTGGGGGTCATCTCACGCTTGGCTTGGTGTGGAAAGAGGAGTCCAAAGGAGCCCCGGGGAGAAGGCAGGAGAAGAATGCAGGAAAGGTGCTACCTCAGAGCCCTGTTTTTATTTCCTTCTCGGTCTTTATTTCTCTTTCGCTTAGAATAGCTGGGAGAGGAGGGCTGTCTGCGGCAGCCCCGGGAATGAGAAAACCATGTGTCAAAGCTGCGGCTGAGTCCCTCGCTCTATTTTTACCTCCCTCACACTACCTCTTTGAGGCCCGGGGAGGGAACCTGGCCCGAGGTGGCCCGAGGTGGCCCGCGCCGGCGTCTCGGAGGCAGATGTGGCCAGCCAGCGCCGCGTTCTCCGGAACCCACCACCAAAAAGCTGCCTGTTCGCTTCTCCGGGCCAGAAATAAATGCATAAGACACATGTTCTCGGGCCGTCTGGAGGGACGCGAACACAAAATTACCCCATAAATTACTCGTGTTTCCTTTCCTCGGTCTCAGAGTTGGGCGTTTTGTGCGCGTTAGTTACATTAACGCTGGGCAGTAATTAGAGTTCTTAAAATAGAACGCCCGCATGACCAAGTTTAGAAAGAAGAACCACCTAGGGAGGGGAAAGCGCGCACACATGTGAGGCGGCATTCCGCCGGCCGCAGAGTCTGCGAGGAGCCCCGGCGGGCGCCTGCCCGGGCGTTTGCGGCCGAGCACCGGGTGGCAGCCCGTGTCTGCGGCGGCCGGGCCGGCCGCTCCCGGCTCCGGGTCAAGGAAGCCTTTGACGTCGCGGCCAGGAGCTCGGGGGGCTCGCCAGCCTCTAATTACATTTCTGTTTTTAAATATTGATAAACAGTCCCTCTGTTGACTCAGACGTTTTTAAACACGGGGCCTGTAGCTGTTGGCTCCCATCCTGCGGGCTCCTCGGGCCCGCAGAGCCCCTCCCCGCGCCTCGCAGCTCTCGGGCTGTCATTCCAACACCGGAGGAGTAAACTGTCCCCCTGGGTCACCTCAGGATTCAGAGTCAGGCCTGGCGAGGCTGCAGCTGAGGTCCTGCTGGCCTCTGCTGCCACCGGGGCTCCTACTCTGGGTTCGGGGCGGAGGGACCACTGCCCCGTGGCACATCCGGTCACCTCCCAGCTTCATCTGTGAATGTTAGTCCCTCATCTCCCCCCACCCAACACCATGGCTACCTGGGAGGGAGGGGAAGGGACTGGAGGGGATTCCTTCTAATCCATGGGGTCCAGAGGAGCTAAGTGTCAACTATCCCATGTTGGGGACTCTGACCTGGAAGGATCCTTCAGGTCCAGGCTCTCCCAGAGCCAGCTGACTGCAATGTGGGGGCCGGGTGGTGGCCCCCATTCTTTTTGGATGACGTGGAGCCAAATCAGCTGTTTCTTTTTTGTTTGTTTGTTTGTTTTTATTGATTTCAGAGAGGAAGGGAGAGGGAGAGAGGTAGAAACATCAATGAAAAGAGAGAATCTTCAATCGGCTACCTCCTGCACACTTCACACTGGAGATTGAGCCCACAACCCGGGCATCTGCCCCGACCAGCAATCAAACTGTAACCTCCTGGTTCAACCACTGAGCCACACCCACAGGGCCCAGCCAGCTGTTTTTTGTCCTGATCCAGGTTACCTGTCCGCTTTCATTGGAAGATTCAGCCAGTGGCGGGGTGTCCACATTGCTTCTGTAGTGACCATGTCTAGAGCGGAACACCTTGTTACAAATGGGTATGTCAGTGACATGATGCTCTGAAGGCCCTGGCTCCAAGGGGCTAAGGCCAAGCCACGGATGTCATCACACCTCCCCACTCCACACCACAGCAGTGCCTCCACTATTGTCTTCACCGTTTTATAGATGAGGAAACTCAGAGAGGAAAGCTTATAGCCCAAGATCATACTGGAGGAGCTGGGATTTGAACCCAGGTCCATCTGAGTCTGAAACAAGAGCTCTTTCAAGCCACCCTGCCACAGAGCCTCTTGATCCCACTTCCTGCCTCTGGCAAGTGGCCACTGGAAGGGGCTACCCTCAAATATATGCATCGGAGTGATGTGGTCCTGGGTAAGGGTCAAAGGCTCTGTTGAGGTACCAGAAATCATGGTGCTTTTTAATCTATCCTATGTAGCTCTGTTAGGGTGTCCCCCTTAGTTGGGGACCTTGTTGACATGACCCATTTGGGCTCTAACTTTAAGAGGTAATTATGGGTCAGCTTGGGGACCATCAGGCCCTTCTGCTATATCCCAGGAAATGGACCTAACCCTATTATATCGTAAATCAGATAGAATCAGCTCCTAATTCAATATGGTGGCTCTAAGTAACATTTATCAACATACAGAAGCTGGCCCAATGAGTTAGAAAACAGGCAGCTGGAATAGACTCAGACAAAAATCAACATGCACTTTCTGACATTTAAAAAAAACAACAGTGGAAGAGACAAAGGTTTTCAATACCATATTGTAGGTAGGCACACTCTTGAGGGGGTGAGGGGAGACTGGCTGTGTGCACACCTGCAGCCTCACCCCGCCCTGGTCCCATCCTTCACATCCTGACAAAGGTGCCCCGATGCTGCCACACTGCCCTGTTCAAAGCGAAGCCGGGAGATCCAGGGCTGGCCACTCCCGCCCTTCTGGGCCTGAGGGGAGAAGACCCTCAGCTACTGTTCATGGTCAGTTCAGAGTGGGAAAGAACTGCTCTTCTGACTGGTGGTGTGAGAGTCACAGAGGCCAAAAATTGGGTTATTGGGTGATGGTGCCTGGATCTGGTACTTTGGGATTGAACGTTCTATCCCCTCCTTCTTCCCCTGCCCGCCTAGCTGACCACCACTGACCCCAGGCCCAGGGCAGACACTTCTCTGCAGACCCACCAAGGCCACGAGGAGCCAACAACACTGCATGAGCCCTCCTGCTAGACTTGCCTGCGAGCTCCGAGCTCTGACGCCCCCTCTCCTGCACCAGGGCTGGCTGGTGACCTTCCTCTGATCCAGAAAACAACAGGAACTGTGGGCTGCATCAGGTGCTAAGGGGATTCTGGCCTGCACACCTGTCACAGCCTGAGGACAAGCTTCGGGCCGGAATCACGATCCAGCCGGGCTTTGCGTCCTGGGCACCAGCTGCAGGAGCCCCGGAGAGCGCCCCCCCTGAGGTCAGTGACGGCAGCGGTGAAGGTGTGGGGCTCCCTCCCAGGGGTCTGTGGAGGACGGAGCCCTGTGGGGGTGACTGCGTGTTTAAGGCAGGGGCCGGTCAGAGCCGTTCCCCAGTCGGGAACGCAGCCCCCAGCTGGACTGGCTTCCCCTGGGAGGCGGCGTGCTGAATAAGGCGGCTTCCAGGAAGATGCTGAGAGAGGCGAGAACGGCTCATCAGGGCTGAGAGGAACGCTGCTGACTCGCTGGCGAGGAGGCTTTGTTCCGTAATGATGATGAGCTAGTTTTCCCTCTGAGGCCGGAGAGTGGATCTGTAGACGCTGTATCAGGGTGCGGTACACTAAGTGACCCGCCCCTCCCGCCCGGGTCCTTTCTTTCCGTGGCTTTCTGCCCTCCAATGCCCACCCGGCTCACTTCTTTACTCTCTTCGCGTCCCACCTTCAATGTCACCTCCTCGGAATAGCCTGTATCACGCTGGACAGAATTACATTGCCTTTCATCACCCTCTCCCTTCCCCTGCTCCGTTTTTCTTTCTGAAACATCACCACTTAACACCTTAAGCACTTCTGTACTGTCCCCCTGCCTGTGCTAGGAGGCACAGCCCCACGAAGGCAGGGATCATGTCTGTTTTGCTCGCCGCTGGATCTGTGACACTCAGAACAGCACCTGGCTCGTGGCAGACACCAGTACAGACCGGATGCAGGTAGGAACCGAACTCCAGGAAAACAAAAGCGCCGGGGCCTCATCACCGCCTCTGTCTTCCTTCAGGCCTGAAAACACCAAGACCAAGCCGCTCCCCTGCAGGGACGCCATTTCTCCGTGTCAGGAAGGCTGCTTTAATCAGTTAAATACCAAGCATGAGCTCCCGACAATCCAGGATTTTTAAGTCTTTTCTTCTAATCATTATTCGTGATCATGGGAGCTGTAAGCATTTTGGAAGGGGATTTGGCGTGATTAATTTCTTTCCAAGCCTAATTCTTTATGGAAAACAAACGTTTGAAATGAATGGATTTGCCGATGTTTGTTTGCATGATAATTTACCCCAAACTCCTTTAAACACCAGGCTGGGCTGGTTTGGAAATACATCAACCCCATCCTCCTGTGACGAAGAGAAGGTCCCCCTTCTCTGTGACGGCGCTTCCCGAGTGCCTGTGAGCAGAGGGGTGGCCCTGGAGGCCGAGGGCCGGACAGAGCTCTCGAGAAGAAAGCCCAGGCCCTGAACGCGCAGGGAGCACAGTCCTTCCCGGCGAGGCCGCAGCACGGCCGGGGCAGCATTACGCACCGCACCTGGGCTCTGCTTGCTCCTGGGATCCCCGTGACCACAGCTTAGCCAAGGCGAGGGCGAGTGTGCAGGGAGGGGGCGGGGTAGCGGAGGGTCTGGCAAGGAATCTGCAGGAGCAGGGCTGCAGGGACAAGTCAGCGGCCCTCCCTCGGGGAGGAGGTAGGGAGTCACCTGCACCCCTGCCCGCCGGTCATGTTTGCAGCGACGCCGCGGATGGAGTCTGGCCTAACAGCAGCCTGACCCACTGTTTCCAAGAATATAGCAGAGAAGGAGGCTTTCCGCAGGAAATGGAAGGTGCTCGTGCTCTCAGGGCCACTCCAGTGACCTGGACCCCGTGTGGGAGGCCTCGTCCTTGGCAGCGGCAGAAGTGGGGCAGCCCTGAGCGTCCTGTTACCCTGGTCACGTGTCCGGACCTCAGGGCCCCGCGGGCCGGGCTGGGTAGGAGCTGGCTCTCACGCTGATACTGGGAGCTCTCAGAGAGGGGGTTTTCCTCCCCGTCTGATTGTTAACGTGGGAGGTTGAGCTTTTGTGGGATCCGTGGCGTTCGGGGGAAGACCTGTTTCTAAGGCGAGACGAGTGGGTGGGGACGGTGGCGTGTCTGTCCCACGGCAGGTGTTGGGATGAGCTACTGGGTCACAGCCTCGGATCACGCACAGCTGCCCTGTATCTTCTGTCCCACTGGCCTGGCTGCACGGGCCTGGGCCCTGCCAGGTGTCGCTCACGGCGAAGCCTCGTGCGTGAACTGAGCTGCACGCAGGTGGAAATGGTGACGGGGGAAAAGCGTGTGGCCTGCAGCCTGTTTCCTCTTTCAGAAACGTAAGTAAACACGGCACGGGCCCTGGAGAATGCCCGCTCAGCCACACGAGGGCACCTCCTGTAAGACCCCTCTTCACCCCCCTCCTCTGGGGGCACAATTCAGAGGCGGACAGGGCCGCCGTAGCCTCTCCCCCCTGGGCCGCACCCTGAGAGTGGGAATCAGTCCTCCTCCCTCTCCGCCCCGCACTTAACCACTCACACCGGCAGTGCATGCGGCCTTTACCCCGTCTCAGCGCCCTGTGCCTGGCCTCTCCCCGGCCTCGGCCCTGAGGCTCCCCCAGGGTCCGAGAGGACCCCGGCCGCCACAGCTCTTGCCGGCCAGCAGCGGGGCTGGGGTTGGAAGTCTCCGGGGGCTGACTCGGAGCCCACGGAGCCCAGCCCGATGGATGATTCATTCCTCATTCTCCACCCAGAGACAATGAGGCGTAAACCAGAGTAAAAGGGGGCTATTATGATAGCGCTGTTTGCCGTTTATCTAAATTAGATAATAAATCACGGAGCTGCTTGAAACAATATACACGTCCACCTCCTAACATCTAGTTATCACTTAGTGCCATTTGACGGTGCCTCTGGTATAATTAACACTTTGGTCTAGAAAACATGATGTTTCTGTGAAGTGGAAAAGTGGATGAGAGAATAAATCCAGCCCACCCTCCTCTTCCCCGGGGACAGGGCCGCAGACCCGGGTGTCAAGCCTCCCAGCCCCCTGCCTGCCAGGCGGTGCCCGGGGCAGGGGGAAGCCTGTCGCCACGGGAGCAGCAGGCCCGGCTGGGAGATGCTCACAACGCCCCCCCCCCCCCCCCCGTAACCGCGCACCCATTCATCAGCGTCAGCATAACTGAGCATCTGCCGCTGGCATCTCCAGATGTTTGCCGGTGGCGGACGTCGATGCGGCTCAGCGTTTTCATTGAGAGCCTCGTAAAAAGCGCCGGCTGGTCGGGGGGCCGCTTATTGTTCATTTTATTTGAGTTCCTTATCGTGTGCAGAATGTTCCAGGCACCATTAGGAGACACAAAAGACTCAGAAAACACAGTTTCAGGGGCGGGAGCTCACTGTAGCGTGGAGGGGCCGCGGGCCGCGCCGGCATTTACAAACATTTGCCGAACACCATCAGCTGGCGGGAAGGAAGGTGCTCGGGGCAGAACATCAGGGCACGGGGGCTGGGAGGTGGGGGCTGAGGATTCAACGCTCGCCGGAGGGCGGCTTCTAAAGTCACACGGGTGTTCCAGGCTGGTTGCTCATTAATATGGTCTTCCGATGAATTCTCAGGGGGATCGAGGTGTGGGGGCCAGGAAAGGATCAAGAAAGATGAAAAGGGACATTTGCAGTGCCGGCTCGGGCACATTATCATTATCGCTGAGCCATAAATGTAGCTTGGAAAGATGCATCGATTCACACATAGGTTGCTAAGGGCATTTAAAGGAAAATAAAACGTCGGCAACGAGAACTGTCCCATCAATTTACCAAATGCACGTCTGAGACAGCATCGTGGAAATGTGGAAACCCTGCTCCTGGCACAAATTAAAGAAAGCGATCTTCCTGGGACAAGGATAATTTAAGTGATCAATAATCTCTTTTGAAAGGATACTTTGAGAGGACTCCTTTTTAAAATTGACTTCATTTATTTTCCTCCTCTTATAAAAAAAACTAGAGGCCCAGTGCACGAATTTGTGCACAGATGGGATCCGTCAGGAGAAGAAGATGGCAGGAGATTGGCCGGCCCCGCTTCCCAATCCGGCCCAATCAGGGCTGTCTGGAGGAAGGAGCCACAGGTGATTGGCCTGTGAGCCCTGCTCCCAGTTGGAATTAGGAAGCTGATTGGGGATGTGGCCGGCCCTAGGGAGGGGTTGTGGGTAGTGGGCCAGCCAGCCCCACCCCCAAATGGGGTGGAGGATGCCGATCAGGGGCCAGTGGTCTGGGGAAAGGGCCATGGGTGGTGGGCTCACTGGCTCTGCCCTAATGGAGTGGGAAGGCCAATCTGGGGTGGGACCAGGACAGGGGAGGGGCTTTAGGAGGTTAGCAGGCTGACTCCACCCCTTATTGGGGTGTGGGGGGACCAGGGACCAGGGGCCAGCAGGGGGCGGGGCTGTGGGCTGATCAGGGTGGTGGCATGGCCAGCTGGGAGGAGGGGCTGCAGGAGGTTGGCTAGCCAGCCTGACCTCTCCTGGGGTAGGGGTAGGGGGTGTGATCAGAGGTGGACCACAGTGTTGGCCGGTCAGCCCCCGCCCCTGATCAGCCAGATCACTGGCCACAATGGCGTCATAGCGACTGGTCGTTATGGTCGTTATGGTCGTTATGGCCACTGGCTTTTTATATATTTGTGAAGGTTTATTACAAAAGATGTGACAGTGAAGTTATTACAGTAAATACAGTTGGGAAATTAGAACCCAGCAAAAAAGGAGAATACAAATTTTCTAATTAGAATAGTTTTTGTGACCAAGCTCTGAATTTAGGTCTGAGCTTCCTGTAACCCAAGGTGAAAAGGAAAACATAGGTTCAGCTACTACAATGGACAAAGTGTATCAATTTGTGAGGATTTAATTATTTGTGATTTTATAAAAAGCCAGGGAGGCGGAGGAAACTTCTGGGGAAACGGGGGAGATGTTTTCAAAATATTTAGAAAGGAAAAGTTGAGTTTTGAATTCTTTTGTGTGTGAGAGGCAAAGCTCGGGTGACAGTGACAGACACATCCACTAAAATCTGGGTGAAACTGGGGTGGCTCGATTCCATCAGATTCTTGCTGAGTGAATCACTTCCCATGGTAAGCAAGCCAGGACCCCGGTATTCAGCGTCCTCGGGTGTTCCGTTTCTCTGGTCTGCCTAGACCAGTGGTTCTCAACCTTTCTAATGCCGAGACCCTTTAATACAGTTCCTCATGTTGTGGTGACCCCAATCATAAAATTATTTTTGTTGCTACTTCATAACTGTAATTTGCAACTGTTATGAATCATATCTGTGTTTTCCAATGGTCTTAGGCGACCTCTATGAAAATATTGTTCGACCCCCAAGAGGGTCGCGACCCACAGGTTGAGAACCGCTGGCCTAGCCCGTGCCTGTTACATTTTGCACAGAAAGGACTCAGCCGTAGCTCCGTCTCCCCGGGCTGAGAAGTCAGGAGAGTAGCCACAGGCTCTCGGCCTCTCTGGGTGCCTGCCTGCCTGCTACTCAGTCAGCGCTGGAAGACAATAAGCCACAACCTAATGAGGGGGAAATGTCCATAAAATGACAACTACCACTCGCAACTTCGGGGGGCATTTTCGGAGCTCTGGATGACAGTAATCAAATCTGCCAGTTTTGGGGTTTTTTTTTGGTGGAGAGTCCCTGGATGGACCCGCCCAGGGCAGTAGGCAGTTAGGAAGCCCTGGAACTGGATGAATAAATACAGTTTTAACTCGGGGCTTCTTTTTAGAGGGACCTCAGCGGGGGCTCTGCTGTGGGCCGGGCCCTGTCAGCGGTCCTGAGGTAGGAGGTGGGCCCTGGGGGTGGCGGGGAGGCCTGGGGGGGTGGGGACCCTTGGGGAGACAGCTGGCTTCTCCTCGCAGCGGCTGGAGGGTGGGGTTGGGGCAGGCACTGTGTTTTCCCAGCTGCTTTGCAGCTGCCTTTTGTCCGCAGTTACTCAGTGCAGCTTGCTTTGTGTTTCATTCAGCATTTGCTGGAACGCTCTCCAGAGGGATCGTCCGCCCTGCAGAGAATGCCTTTCCTGAGAAATGGAGCCCTGGGCCCCGGGGGGCAGCGTCTCCAGGAGGCTCCTGAGGATGGGGGGTCTGGGGGTTGGTGCTGTGAGGGCAAAGGGCCATGGATGCATTTGCAAACGAGACATCACGATGGCCTATGTGGGACCCAAGCTGGAAATGTGTTGGGGCAGTTGTGTGCGAAGTGAGAACGCACGTGGCAGCCGCTCTAACGCCTGGTGAGAGGCTTTGGGAAGGTCAGGGTTCCTCCCTGTACCTCAGTTTTATTCCTCTCTCAAGTAAGGGTTTGCACAGTTCCTCGGTGACACCAGATCTGGGTGTCCTGAGGCTAAAAGGCACACAGTTCTGTCCCAGTGCCTGGCACAGGGCTAAGGGATGCTGTGGTGGTGACTACCATGGTTGATGTCGTGCCGTGGAGGCCGAAGGACCCACCAGCTCCCTCTCCCACCTGGATAGGCTTTACACCCACAGGAGAGGCGCTGAGCTTAGTCACCCACTCCAGCAAGCTTCCCGGCCCCCCTGACACTGTGTGGGAAGTGGGGCGTTCAGGCAAGTCCTGCCTGTCCCCCGAGGACGGTGAGAATCGAGGCTGACAAGGCCCTGAAGAGACCCCCAAGCCCCCAGCTCAGCTTCCTGAGGACTAAAGATAGTCCTCAGAGGGCCCTCGGCATAGCACCCGACGGACGACAGCTGCCAAGTCCTACAAGTGACCAAACCACCTAACAGCGAACATGCATCAAGGTTAAGATCAGAGAGCGTCGCCTAAAGTCAACAGAAAGCACCTCCGAACAGTCGAAGGCAGCCACAGCCGCTCCGAGTCCGGCAGGCTTTGTTTGTCAGGAGGGACTCGGAGCCTCCCTCAGAGCCAACTGCTTTCACTTACACCGTCTGACAAACGTTGTAACTTGGTTTCAGTAAAATAAAAAAATAAAACAAGAGAAAAAGCACAAGGTAAGCATCTCTGCAAATCTCACATGTGTGAGATCATCACGGTGAGAAATTGGCCTGGGCATGCTCCCAATTCCCACTCAAGACCGATGTTGTATGATTGCCCTCTTTTTGCAAACAGGATCCCCCGGCTAGGAAGACAGGGCGAAATAATATTCCATCCGTGTTGCTTACGAAGGCGGGGCCATGTATGATACATGTCAGGAAGTTGTGCTTTAAAAAGCTTTAGTTCATGAAGAGGGAATGGAACCATGTTTACTGAGCATCTATGTACTCACTTTTCTTTCTTTCTTTTTTTTTTTTTCCCAGAGAGAGTGAGAGAGAAATAGAAACAGCAATGATGAGAGAGAATCATTGATCGGCTGCCTCCTGCATGCTCCCCACTGGGACTCAAGCCAGAAACCCAAGCATGTGCCCTGACTGGGAATTGAACCATGACCTCCGGGTCCATAGGTCGAAGCTCAACCCCTGAACCACACCAACTGGGCTATGGATGCTTTTCTCACGTCTCCCGCTGCTTCCCTCCAGTTCTCGGCGCAGTGCTTGTGTGCAATGCCCGCTCTGGGACAACAGGTGGACTCAGCTCAGGTGACGCCCTGGAAGGTGGTGGTGATGCTCTCACTGACCCATCGGCTCCCTGTGGGCCCCACGTGCCTGAGCTGGCCTTTGAAGTGTGGGTACCTCTGAGGGCAGGGGTGGGGTTACTCTCCCCACTCCTGAATCAGGATGAAGCCCCGTCCTGTGGGTAGAGCCTGGGCAGCGGAGTCCTTGCAGCTGGAAGATAAACAGCCGCGAGAGCCCATCGCTCGGGGGAGGTCTGTGAGCCCTTCTTCCAGGGAAAGTTACTCCTGGGGACGGGCTGTTTTTCATTCTTTAATCGTTAAGAAAAACACATCCATTTCAGCTTATTCAAAACAGCGGAAAACCATTGAGGCTTTTCCTGTGTAAAGGTCAAACTATAAAAAGATAAGTGGCCCCAGAGAAATCCAGGCTAGTCGTGAAAACGTGGCAGTGTCTATAATGGATCCAAAAACAGGATTTATTCCTTCTTTGGAAACAGCTCATAATAATCCCCACTCTTCTCCCCCGTGTGTGTTCAATTCCTGTTTTCAGGTTCAAGGACGCGAAGTAAGCGACTTTTCAATGGGTTGCACGTGGGCTGTGCAGACCAGGTCCCGGTCCCGGTCCCGGTCAGAACCTCTGAGCAGCTGCTGCACAGCCGGTGTGGAACCAGAACCAGCACCCTCCTTTTCCTGAGCCCCAGGTCCCCGTCCTGCAAAACAGGACGGCTCCTCTGTCTCCCACACCGAGAACCTTCCCCACCACCCCGCCCAGGACCTGCACCTGAGAGAGGGGCAGTGCAGGCCTGGCTGGACGCGCTGGCTGTGCTGGCTCTGAGGAGCGCCCACCAGACCTCGGCGGGGAGACAGGTCCCCTGCTCTGGCCTCTTTCCCCACCTCTGGCCCCTGGACGTCCCGTCCCCAGGCTGATACGGCTCTGCTGCGCGTGGACTTGGGTGACCTGCGAAGTCCTTGCAGCCGGGAGATAAACAAGTAGCTGCGACATCCCCGTCACGCGGGCGGTTTTGAAAAGGTACTTGGTGATGCACTGTTGATGCGAGGCTGAGCGAGGGATGGGGGAAGGAGAGGGCATGTGGAAAGCACAGCCCGGACAGTAAAATCCTCGCTTCTCTCTCTATTAATTAAGAGCTTGGAGGAAATCTGTGAAGAGTGTCTCTGGGAAGATAAGGCACAGCTGTGTCCCCTGAGCCAATGGAGGCTCCGTCTCTGCTCCGTTTTGTGCGGCCCAGCCCGTCTCTCTCCCCTCAGCCCGCCCACTGGGGGGTCGAGGAGGAGGTGGGGGAGGTGGTCAGGTTTCCTGGTGGCCGTCCCTGGGCCTGGGAGCCGGCATTTGTTCCCTGACGCGTGTCCAAGGAGGAACAGCAGAGATGGCATGTACAGAGCCCTGCAGGGGAGAGCAGGGCGCCTGGGTCTGGTCAGCAGCGGGGGGCTGAGGGCGGCCGGCAGCAGTCACATCTCATTTGAGTTCCACAAACATCACACGGGCGGGCGGGCGGCAGCGGGGCAGGGCTTAACGGCAGCAGGGCCGGGAAGAGGTTGCCTTGGTTACTCGGGGACATGGTGGCAGGGATGCAGGAGATAATGACTCTGAGACCACATGGAGGTGCAGGGAGAGGTGGGCCTGGGCACCTGGGCAGATGGTGAGGCTTGGGTTTGAAATGAGATGGGGAGAGGGGAGGGAGTCAGGCGTCTATGGCGAATCAGACGGGACAGGTAGCCCGGGCGGCCGTGCCTGAGGGACATTCGGGTGGGCCTGTCCATGACAGCAGGGGCCGTAAAGGGGGCGCAGTTAGGGAGAGAATCAAGCTCGCGATAGAAAGGTGCCTGCGGCCAGCACACAGGTGGCCGGTAACTGAAGCCAAAAGCGGACACGGTCCCTGCCGCAGGGAGAGCACAGGGCGAGGGCCGGGAGGAAGCTCCAGGAGTCACTGACCTTCTAGTGGGGAAAACAGACTCCATGGAGAAGCCTGAGGAGCCAGCAGCGAGGTGACTGGGAGAGCGTGGCGTCAGGGGGACCCCGAGAGCAGAGTGTGCGGGTGGAGGCGTGCCTAGAGCAGCGGTTCTCAACCTTCCTAACGCCGCGACCCTTTAAGACACCTCCTCATGTGGTGGTGACCCCCACCCATAAAATTATTTCCGTTGCTACTTCATCACTGTAATCTTGCTACTGTTATGAACTGTAATGTAAATATCTGATAGGCAGGATGTATTTTCGTTGTTACAAATTGAACATAATTAAAGCATAGGGATTAATCACAAAAACAATGTTAATTATATATTGTGAAATATTTCTTAATTACAAATAAATGAAATTTTGTCTTGAATCGTGGTGTAGCATGGGTAACAGTCTTTCTATGACAACAGTAAACTACATGGCTACACTTTGCTACACTGAGGAGCGGTGTGTTGGTTCCTAAGACCGTGGGAAATAGGTGTTTTCCAATGGTCTTAGGCGACCCCTGTGAAAGGGTTGTTTGACCCCCAAAGGGGTCTCGACTCACGGGTTGAGAACCGCTGGCCTAGAGTCTGGGCTCAGATTGGGGCGGGGGAAGGGGAACCTGCGAGTGGCAGGCTGTGGGTTCCGCCAGCTCACAGGTTTACAGACGGTTTGCTTCTCTGGGTGGAAGGTTCTGAGGGGGTGTCTCGGGGGGCTCCGGGAGATCCTGTCTAGAGGAGCTCGCTAGCACCTGAGCATTCCTCCCGGCTGGGGCCTTTCTAACGTGGGAATCTGAAAAGTGTAACGCCGGCCGCTGTACGTACTTCAATCTTGACTTTCAAAGGTGTTTACAGCAGACCCTCCTTTTAAATATCAATGTGACACTCTGTTTTGACGTCCTTTCTACGCTTCACATGATGAGCCTAATGTAAAAGACCTGTAAATTACCTAGGTAATTTGGGGAGTCTACTTCTTCAGCTCTCCTCCTTTTTTAGGTCACAGAGATCTGTCTTAACCTCCTAGGTGCTTAACGTGACGCGCTCTGCTTCGCCGAGTCAGAGAGAAAGGGGGACTTTGGGCTCAGACACGGCAGCGTTGCCCCCACATGTGCCCAACAGCCTGCTTTCGTATGAGAGCTCTGAAATGATTGATTATCCATGAGGGGAGCTATTTAAAGAGTTCATTGCATCAGATTCAAACTGACAACATCTGTGCAGCAAAGGCAGCTAGGTGCGGCCAGGCAGGACCGAGTGGGATGGGAAGGGAGCCGGGGATTCTGCCTTCCGTGAGGCTCCGAGACCAGAGCCCCATTAAGAAAGTAGCAGGGTTGCTGTCGCCAGCGTGCCTGGTGAGCAGGCATGTGCCAGTCGCTTCCTGCTGGCCTCAGGTCAGGGAGGACGCCGTGCTGTGAATGAAAACACTGCCGGGCACAGCTCAGAGCCAGCCCTTCCCTCTGCTCTGAGCTTCCTGTCTTCCTGTGTCCCCCTGTCCTCTGCCAGCCCCATTCCCATCTGTGTCTCCCTGAGGCCTCACACGCCCTGTCCCCTCTTCTCTCCACACGTCCTTGCAGCCCCTCCTGACTTCATCCAGCGTGTCACCAACAAATTGCAAAGTCCAAGTCTAAGCCCCTTGTCTTCTCCTCAACCTGGCAGGTTTCCTCTGAATGGCACCACCCAACTCATCCCTGCCCCCCTCCCGGCTGTCTCCACCCTCCCCACCCCCCCGCCATTCTCCTCCGTGTATGCTTAGCAAACAGTTTATCTTGGCAAGTTCACCAGGAAGCAATCATACGGCTAAAGCCGGGCGCTTTCTGGACTTTCGCTTCTGAAGTTGCAGGTGGGTGTGCCTCAGCTGGGCGGCTGCAATCGTTAGATTTTTGTTCTGCTCAGACCTTTACGCTTCTAGGCGGAAGTTACTGCTGCCCATGCTCAAAAGAGCAGGCTTTGGGGCTTTGGGCCCTGTCTGCCTGGTGTGTCCGAGCACAGGCAATCCTCTACTCCAGGGCAGCGGTTCTCAACTCTGTGGGTCGTGACCCCTTTGGGGGTCCATCGACCCCATCATAGGGGTCACCTAAGACCATCAGAAAATACAGATATTTACATTACGATTCACAACAGTAGCAAAATTACTGTTAGGAAGTAGCAGTGAAAATAATTTTATGGTTGGGGGTCACCACAACATGAGGAACTGTATTACAGGGTCCCGGCATTAGGAAGGTTGAGAACCACTGCTCCAGGGGCACCTGGGCTGGCCCTAGAGCCCGCCTGTCCCAGCCAGGTGGGAAGCCTGTGTCCGTGGAGGCTGCCACAGTCCCCACAAAAGCTCCACGGCTGGAGAGCTGCCTGTGGGTTTCTGGGACACTCATTCACAAATGCCGCTCATTCACAAATGCCACACCCCAAAGCTCTTTGTAATGGCTGCCCACACCGACATTCAGGCCTAGTACATCCATCCCCATCTCGCCGCTGGGTCCTGCCCTGAGAACTGTCTTCCACAGGGGTGAGCTGCCTCACTCAGAGTTCAGCCCTCTCCTAGAAGCTGGCCTGTGACCAATGACTGACTGATGGGGAGGGGGCAGCAAGGCCAGACCCCTCAGCTCCATTTGGGACCACTCCCAGGGGCCCTCTCGGCTCCTGGGCGCCCTCTCAGGTCCCGAGACCCCTGATGAACACTGAAGCCTCAGATTCAACCACAATCTGGGTCAGTTTCTCCCTCTTCCTGTCTGCTTCACTTCCTCGTACTCACCACCAAATCTGCACGCAACTTGGGGAACCCAGGGCCGCCATGTCTTAGCTGAGAGAGGGCGGGCTGACCCACAGCGCCTGGCCCCTTCCACGGCCTCCCTGGCTGTGCTGCGCTGGGACTGCTGAGATGCTGCAGTTGTTCTACTGTTACGCTCAGGCCTTGCTAAGAGGTCACTTGGGAGGCATGTGTTTGTTGTTTTGGACTTGAACTTTGGGCCTTTAGTCTGTGTTTGATTTGCGTTGATGCTGCCAATGCTAACAATTGGGGAAGAGATTGGGCTTTCTTTGCTTTGGCTGTCAGGACGCTCAGAGCCCGGTCTGCAGCCCATGTGCTGCAAGATACCTGGCACCTTCTGAGCTCCCTTCACATGCCTTCCTCGCTGTTATTGTTTGTGTTATTTTGCTGTATCACAAGCTTCTTTGGAGCTGCCTCAAAGTCTGTTTGGAATAAAGTGGGGATATCCTATCTAATAAAAGAGTAATATGCAAATTGACCATCACTCCAACACACAATATGGCTGCCCCCATGTGATCAAAGATGGGCTACCCTCATGAGGACACAATATGGCTGCCACAAGATAGCCTGCAGGGGAGGGCAGTTGTGGGCAATCAGGCCTGCAGGGGAAGGCAGCTAGGGGTGACCTGGCCTGCAGAAGAGGGCAGGTTTTTTTTGGGGGCGGACCAAGTCTGCAGGAGAGGGCAGTTGGGGGGACACAGGCCTGCAGAGGAGGCAGTTGCAGGGGACCAGGCTTGCAGGGGAGGGCAGTTGGGGGCAACCTGGCTGGAAAGGGAGGACAGTTAGGGGTATGCAGGCAGGAGAGGGCAGTTAGGAGTAACCAGACTGGCAGGAAAGGGCAGTTAGGGGCAATTGGGCCAGCAGGGGAATAGTTAGGTATCAATCAGGTTGGCAGGCGAGTGGTTAGAGGATGATCAGGCTGGCAGGCAGAAGCGGTTAGGGGCAATCAAGCAGGTAGATAGACGAGCAGTTGGGAGCCAGCAATCCTGGATTGTGAGAGGGATGTCCGACTGTCCGTTTAGGCCTGGTGGGATCAGGCCTAAATGGGCAGTCGGACATCCCTTGAGGGGTCCCAGATTGGAGAGGGTGCAAGCTGGGCTGAGGGATACATGCTACCCGCTGTGCACAAATTTCATGCACTGGGCTTCTAGTAAATAAATAAGCACATAACAATTGCCATAGAGGTGTCTCATCAGACCTAGATGCTGGTTACCAACTTTGGGGTGTTTACTAAGTCACACTTTCTCTAAAGCAGTGGTCAGCAAACCGCATCTCGAGAGCCACATGCGACTTGCGAGCCACATGCAGCTTGCGAGCCTCAGTTTGTTGCTCTGGTTGACTAATGAGTTTGCCAACCACTGGACTAGACTAAATGTTACTGTGTAGTTGGAAGCTGTGGGGATTAGGCAATTGTGGCATATTGTGTACAAAGAGGTAGAGAGTAGTATATGACATTGGTCAACAAACTCATTAGTCAACAGAGTGACAAACCGTGGTTTGCCGACCACTGCTCTAAACCATAGTCTCTTCAGCCAAGGAATAGGTCTGATATCGCCATTGCAGAATTGTTTTGAAGGTATATAAAATAAGCACGTGTCTGGCAGGTATCAAGTGCCCACTAAATGGTAGACCATAATAACAATTTTTTTATAAGATCACTAGTGGATCAGTACACAAAATTCATGCACATTAAAAGGGAATTAAAGGAAATATTTTAATATTGCTATTTGCCCTTTCTCTATAATAGAAGTGTCAGAGATGAAAGAAAATTAGTAAAATGTATATGAAAATCTCCCTCCGTCAGAGTCTGGGACACACTGCAGGACCCAGAGTCAAGTCCCTACCCACCCGTGTGCGCCTTGAAATCACGCGAGACCCAGACCTGGCTGCTCCCACCCCCTTCAAGCCCTACAGGGCGAGGGGCATAGCCTCAGGTGCCCCATCAAGTCCTGCTGGGTGGGGGGTGCAGTCTCAGGTCCCCCTGCCCCGGCACCAGGGTGCGAGGGCATGAGGGCATGATGACCATTTGCATATTAGCTCTTTATTATACAGGATGTCGCTCTGTGGAAGAACACATCCTTGCATTGGGTCGGATCTCCCTCCTTCCTTCTGTTATGTGCTGGACTTGAACTTAGGAAAAAGCAATACTATGCATTTCTGGCCTGTTGGGTTTTGCTTTCTTGTGGGAGAAAGATACCCACTCAGGCACCCACGGTTCACAGCTGACTGTGTGGACCAGCAGAAGAGACGGTGGCAATGTTCGCCAACTGTTAAATCCAGGCGGGTGGATGCACAGTTACAACGCCTACATTATAAATGAGCACCTACTTGGCTGGAGAGAATCTAAAAATAAAACTCTCTTTGTAAACTGAACCTTCATAAAATGAAAAAATGGTTGTAGATGAGAGATTGGCGATGAGTAATTTAACCAAGACAATGTAAATCTAGGTCTTTGAATACTTTAAATATAACCGTCTGATATAAAAAGAATTGCGCTAAATTTTTTAAAGCTGAGAACTTTCCTGGGGTGAGAGACTCGCTTTCCTCATAGGAACACGTTCCCTAAAAGGCAAGTGGGGAAGGCAAACAATAACATCCATGCGGGCATCGCACTCAGCCTTCAGGCAGCTCAGGAGGATTCTCTGCATTTGGTACTCTACACTAGCACCCCATATGCCGCACGTTTGCTACCTTGCAAACCAGCTTGGAATCTATGTTGAAACAGAAAAGTCCATTTCAAAGGGGAGGCGGCTTAGGAAAGTCTTCTGTTCATTCCAAAAATCATCCGGCAGCTGGCTCTCTCCCCTGAACCTTAGTCTGGAGTTCCTCCAAAGATGGGTGTGAAACTGGAGTTCCTTATCTTTCTTGGAAAGGAGGAGTCTGAGGCAGGGAACTATGCCCGAGCCAGATCTAGGACAGGCCTCCTGGGTGCATCCTCCTGGGGAGGATAGGGTGATGGGAAGAGAGCAGGATGCTGAGGAGGGGCCCCAGGGCAGGTGGAAGAGTGGGTGGCAGGAAGGCAGAACTGGACACAGAGTGCACCGGGGTTGATCTAGGTGTAGGAAGGGGCCTCAGGAAGGGGGAGAGAGGTAAAGAAACAGGGGGAGGCTGGTGGCAGAGCAAGTACCTGGCTAGGCCATTTAGTCCTGGAGGTGTGAGGGATGCCAGGCCTGTGCTGGTTTGGGAGAGACAAGGTGGGCCTTGGACAGATTGCCTCAGTGCTGCCCTCGCCACCAGTGAGACCGGGAGAAGCTGGGGGTTGATTGCCTGAGCCAGGGTGTCCCTGCGGGGACTGGCTGACGTTCTGAGACCGGGACTGAGCAGTCACCAGCCTCAAGAGTTTGGGCCAGGCTTCAGGAACCTTTTCTTAGGGGACCAGGCAAGGCAAGAGGGAAAGTACAGCCTGGGGAACCAGAGACCTCCCAGGAGGTCTGTCACCCACAGGTAGCCCCTTGCTTACCACATGTGGGGACAGTGTCTGCTTCAATGCATAGCCTGAGGAAGGAGGGAGAACCGGGCTGCATTTTCAGTCCCTCTTAGCATCTAATGACTGTTCTCCTTAAAAACCTGTTACCTACACATTTCCTTATCCCTCAGAGTTTTGATGAGTGATCAAATCCACCCACACGACCTTCCTGTGGATAACAAGAAGTTTATTTCCTTCCTGTGGGAGGCAGAGGGGCAAACGGACTAAGGACCCCGCCCCCTGCCCGACACAGCACAGGAGCCGCAGGGTCCGGTCTCTGAACGCCGGCTGGTACATCTGCCTCATGGAATAACGGTGGTGAGGAGGATGAGGAAGCACACGGTCCTATTCCTAAAATGAGTGTAATGACCATCATGATAAAAGCAGCATCAGCGAGTGGGGCAGAGAACAGACCTTGCAGCTGGACAGCCGGGGCCTGCCTCCCGGTGCCATGGCTCAGCAGCTGCGGGAGCCGTGATTCGGGGCCATGCTCCCTCATCTGACAGCGGGACTGAGTGGCCAATTGTGGGATGTGTTTAGAAGGGTGCCTGGCACATGGTAGTGTCCTCGCCTGCTATTACTCTTATTATTACTATCCTTACTGTTGATGTCATGACAATACAGTGGTACCTCAAGATAAGAGTTTAATTCGTTCCGTAACCTTGAGGCATGGGAAACTATGAGACGCTTGAGTCGCGGTAAACTGGTGGGTCGTGTGCAGCCGGCCGATCCACGCAATTACTCGTATCTCAACTGTTGCTCGTTATTTCAAAGCAAAAATCGCTCGCTCGAAGGCTCGTATCTCAAAAATCTCGTATGTTAGGGCACTCGTATCTCGAGGTACCACTGTAGTTACAAGGCCTTTTCATGTAGTCGATCAATTGAATCTCAGAATCCTATCAGGGAGAATGGATGGTGATTCCTATTTCACTTTCAAGATGAGGAAGCTGAGCCTCAGGTTGAGGGACTTGCCCAGAGACAGCAGCCTGATGGCAGCGCCTGTCTCTTCCCCACCAGGCTAACCCTGGCAAGGCGGAACAGCCTGGTTACCAGGACTGAAAGAGCCGCTGTCCAGGTCCCGGTCCCGGCAGTCCTCCATTATTCCTGCCCAGCAGGGTGGGAGGTTCTCTCACCTCTACCGATGCCTGGAGATAATGACCAGGTGAGTTAAGTGGCTCTGGGCCAGCCGGCCTCCTCCAGTTAAGCTGCTTTTGAGCCAGCGGATGGGGACTGCTCTTCAAAACCACAATTTCGCTGCTGCATCCATTGTTCTGTGCGTGGAGGCAACTGCCCCCCAGGCCACCCCACTTGGCGCTGTGGCAGTGATTAATAAGGATAGTCCGTGCTCAGGCGAGGGCTCTCAGCCAAGGCCTCAGAGCACTTTGCAAGCACTAATTAAGCTTCACGGTGATGGCTCGGGTAGGTGGGGCCCTGAATGCACTTTACATATCTTTAACTGATGCAAAATCACTCCCCCAGAAAGCCACGGCCTTCAGAAGCCTGACCAGACCTTTCCCCCCCCGCCCTCCCTCCCCCATGGGCATTCCCTAACCCTGGAATGTGGCCAAAATAACTTACAGAAAAAAGACTTCCTCACTGTCCTTCCAGACTTCAAAATCATAACCTCAGCACTCAGAAGCCATTTCCCACTTGAGTTGAGACCAGGCTGAAAGCGCCATGACTGGGCTCCACCTGGTGCCAAGCCCAATGGCCCGCCTCTGCTAACGTGGGGCTGATGTAGCTCACACCCTGCACCTGCCAGCTTATCAGGTGCAGGGCCCTGGGGTCAGGCCCATCCCTGCAACACTATCTGTAGAGTAACCCCCACCCTCCGTCCCTCATCTGTTCCACTCTCATCCCTGGCTATGCCCTCACACATCTGCCACCTGCTTGCTGTGGCTGGGACATCCTGGAGCATGTGGGAGGCAGACAGAGACTGTGTATGTATCTCAGGGTCAAGACTTGGGCTTCTACCCAAAGATGAGGGAAACACAGAAGGGCGGGACATAGGCAGATTTGTGCTTAGTTCAGGGAAATATGTGTGTGGTGAGGGGCGGTGGGGCCGGCAGAAGCAGTGGGGCCCAGAAGAGGCCATGGCAATGAGCCACGGAGCACAGATGGCGCTCCATTTGACTTATGGCAGAGGGGTGGGGAAAAGGGGTTTGGGGGGCATTTAGAAAGGTGATCTACAGGACTTGGTGATTACCTGGTGGCAGTCATGAGGGAGAAGAGGAGCCCTAGACCAGTGGTTCTCAACCTTCCTAAAGCTGCGACCCTTGCACACAGTTCCTCATGTGGTGGTGACCCCCAACCATGAAATTTTGCTACTGTTATGCGTCGTGATGTAAATACCTGCATTTTCCGATGGTCTTAGGAGACCCCTGTGAAAAGGTTGTTCGACCCCCAAAGGGGTCGCGACCCACAGGTTGAGAACCGCTGCCCTCGACGGACCTCCTGGCCACTAGACAGATCCATTCCGTGGGCATTTATTTGTGCCCTTTCTATCCAGCACTGGGCTTCGTCAAGTTCCGACAGACTTGGTCCTATTAGTGTAAACCAACTCCACATCTTCCCCAACTCAGGCAGAAGCACCAAGCCCAAACCCTACTCCCTTGACCACCACCCCTCAGGCACCATTCTTTCTGGCTGGGCCAGGGAATGAGGTCTGCCACTCAGAGCTCAGCCTCCATTCCTGGGCCATGGACATGCCAGGGCACCATTGAGTTTGTTCTCCCACACAGGGACTGCCTTTCATTTTGCTCCTGGTTTCTCTTGCTGTGTAGACCAGTGAGTTTGACCCACAGAAGAGTCCCGGGGGTGGGCTCTTATTCCCCAATTGATGAAAGCAAGGCTGAGGTTAAGTGCCCTGCTTGTTATATGGCCTCTGAGAGATGTCCATGCCCTAATCCCTGAAACTACAGACATATTCCCTGTGACTACGTTCCTTTATATGGTAAAAGAACTCTATAAAGGCAATGGCAATAGAAGGAAAGTGCTTTAAAGATGGAGGAAGGAGCCACAAGCCAAGGAATACAAGCAACCTCTAGAAGTGACAGAAAGCAAGGAAACGGGTTCTCCCTGAGAGCTCCCTGGAATGCCAGCCTGCGGACACTTCGTTTTTAGCCCAGTGAAGCTGATTTTGGACTTCTGACCACCAGAACTGTAAGATAA
The DNA here is from genome assembly GCA_004026805.1 of Lasiurus borealis. NCBI lineage: Eukaryota > Metazoa > Chordata > Mammalia > Chiroptera > Vespertilionidae > Lasiurus > Lasiurus borealis. The sequence continues at coordinate 19,320 of PVJN01009626.1, read as the reverse complement.
TCAATCCCTTAGGATCAGCCAACTACAACAGAAATCCTTATAGAAGGTGCGACTTATTCCGGGCAAGGGAAGAGGTTTATTTGGACTCTTGCAGAGGCCCTCACAGAAATCTTTGACCTGGGACAGCCATAGCCACTGGGCTTGGTCCTCGTTTGAGCTCTGACCTGGGTCAGGTGGTTGGGCCAGACAGAGGGATAAAAGCCCTGAAAAGGGGCTGGAAGTGTGTTTTGGAAGCAGAGGATGAGACAGTGGTCAGAGGAGGAAAACAAGCTGTTGTCACAAAAGCATGGGCCCAGCTGCTTGAATCCCCCAGTGAGGGGAGCGGTGGTGGTGAGGCAGTGCCCTCCACCGAGGGTTTCTGTTGTCGCCTCTAATGCCAGGGTCTGGGGAAGGAAGGGCGGGAGCTTTCTCCATAGCCACACAGATCTGAGGTGACTGCAAATGGCTTTCTGTTACAGTCTCCTCATTTGAACCTCCAGAGAACCAAAAGTGAATCTCAACCTCTCATGGGTGTACCTGCCCCAAAGAGGGAGGTGGAGCTGGAGAAGACTGGGTGGGGCTGGGCAGGTTCTCTCATTAGAGTGAGGATTTCTGCCAAAGCTGGTTTGGCTCAGTGGATAGAGCGTCGGCCTGTGGACCGAGGGGTCCCAGGTTCAATTCTGGTCGGGGGCATGTATCTTGGTTGCAGGCACATCCCTGGTGGGGGTCATGCAGGAGGTGGCTGTATGGGTATCTTTCTCTCATTGATGTTTCTAACTCTCTATCCTTCTCCCTTCCTCTCTGTAAAAAATCAATAAAAAATATTTTTTTGAAAAAGAAATAAAGTTAGGGTTTCTGAGGCCCCATTCAGCTTCTTGAGAAGGAACAGTTTTGGGAACTGTTGTACACATGTATAAATCCCTCTCTGGTTGACGGGATTTTAGTTATGATTGTTAACGTTCGCACACTCTTCAGGGGACTTTGCAGTCATTTTCAAAGTTATTAGGTCATTGATCTTCACAACAACCTATGAGGCAGATACGGTATCATCTCATTTTGCAGTTGAGGAAACAGAGGCTGGGAGAAGAGATGTGATTTGTTCAAGTTAGGCGTCAGAGCCAAGATTTGACCCAGGTTTTCTGGCCTCCTCATGGCACCAAAAGGAGCTTAAAGAGCATCCTGTCCACCCGCTCCTGTGACTGCTCAGTGACGTCCTGAGATTCCACAGGGAGATGCCGGCAAACTGGGTGGGGTCTTTCTTTCTAGGGGTCTTATCTCTGCACCCCAGGTCTTTGCTTCAGGACCGGACAAGGGACATGGATCCACCACAGTGTTTACATACTAACAAGTAAGCTTTGCACTGTTCCAGGCTCCATGGGGAGCTCTGAGCACAGACTGACACAGATGAAGCAAGTCATGGAGGCTGATGTGGGCGGCTCTGCAGCCCAGAAGTGCCTGAAGGGGTGCTGGGGAAGCCATGGGGGTGCTGTCATCCAGCAGAGAAGTGCAGGCAGAGGGTGTATCTAAAGGCTCAGTAGGAGCTGAGCAGCCCACACCAAGGTGGACCTGGCCCAAAGTGAGAGGGTAGGAGGTCAAGGTGACCGGGGACTTGAAGGCCTCCTGCTCGATCCAGGCACAAAGCCAGAGGAGCTGCTGCTGCATTTTGCGGGGGTTGCCTTCCTTACTAGCCCTTCTCTTTGCTTCATCAGAGGACACACCCGCAGAGCCTTCAGGGTTCTGGCCGTGGGGGTGCCAGGCCAGCACATGGCAAGTTGGAGCTGAAAGGCGACCACAGCCCTCCCTCTGGCCCTTGGCCTTGTGGCATCTGTCTCTTCTGATCCCCCCCCCTTTTTTTTGTCCTGGAGGACTGCCATGCCCTTACACTGCTAGGGAGTCCCTGTGTGGACTCTGTCAGAGTGTAATTATCCTACCGATGCTATTTGAGGACTTTAAATCCTGAGCTCTCCCCTGGGGCATTCATCTCACTCTTCTGCCCACTTCACTGGCCCCTACACATGGTGCCATGGGGGCTGCAGAAGGGTAAGCATCTTCAGAGACCCCTGTGACTGCTGGCCCTCATCTGTAGAGCATTGGTATTGTGTGCTAGGGACATGTGGCATCATGGTTAAATAGTCAGGCCCTCAAGTTGAGTTTGATTTCATGTGACCTGGATAAAGTCACTTCACTTCTGAACCTCAGTCCTCTCATCTGTAAAATGGAGGTAATCACAAACAGCCACAGTATAAGATGGTTGAGAGGAAGAAATGAAAAAATCATACAGAACGTTTCAGCACCGTGCTGGGCACCAGGATGCTCAGTAGATGCTGTGTTCTTCAAAGCTGTGGTCCTGGTGACTCTATTCTAAGCCAAAGAACATTCTTAAAGAAATGGTCCCTAATAAAGATGCGGAAACCTCACAGGAAAGTATAAGAGAAACCTGGGCCCCAACTCATGATGGGCTGAGACCCCTCAGCACTCCTCATCTGATAGTGGGACTTAACAAAGACCAGAATCAGAACCTCCGGCTTTAGATCTTTGGTTGTCAAGCCTCAGCATGTGAGTAATAGAAAGTGAACCTCATGGACATCATGGAGATGCCCCCCAGTCAAGGCTGGAAGTGATGAGGGAGGACTTCCCCTATTCCAAAGAGAGCGGGCTGTTTAGGGAGGAGGTAGCATGGGCAGGAGCCTTGTATGCCAGTAGGATCTCCTCCAGATGGAAGGTTCAAAGAGTCCACGTGAGGAGTCAGGGGCTGGGTTTACTCCAGGAGAGAAGGAAGGGGCTCAGCTACCTCACCTCTCCCAGAGAGTGCGTGTTACCGGGGCACTGAGGCAGGGGTGGGTGAACTCCACTGGATGCCATGAGGACAAGATGAAGCCCCTAAGGAGCAGATCCAGGATGGGAAGAAGGAACAATTCAAATCTGGAGGCTGTGAAGACAGTGGCAGGAAGGTGGAGGTCTTATGGGTAGCAAAACATCCTAAGCCCTTTGGATTTAGCTAGAGCTGTCAGAGGATAAGGAGGGGTAACTTATAGGCTGGAAGGCTGGTGGGTCCTTGACAAGCTGTTTGGCCGAGGCCAGCTCAGGCTGATAGTGAGTGGTGGGGATCTGGAGAACCTGCTGAGAGAGGGAGACGGACACTACCCAGAAGGGATGGCACCTGGCTGTGCCAGCATTCCTCTTGTGCTCTGCTTCATAGAAGTCAATCACGCACATTCCCCTGAGGTGGAGGACGAACCCCCAGCACAGAGCCTGCCACGTGAAGGGTGCTCTGAGGAGCACTGGGTAAGGGGGCTTGGCCACCAAGGGATTCCTGATCCTGGTCAGAGACCAGATTTTCCTCAAGAAAAACAAACTTCAGACTTCAGAATAGAACAAAGGTGGAAGTAAAATAGAGTCTCTATTTTAGACTGTCTTATCTTTGGCGCTATTAATAATCCTGTCCCACTTTTGCAAAGTGCATGGCATAATTCTAAACAGGATCTGTACACAGTCAGCCATCCAGTCAACATGTTTGCCAAGCATCTACTAAGGTTTAACGCAGAACCAGGCCTCATGGCTGCCAGAGACAGGTGTACCCACAAGGATATGAATGTTGATTCAATAACCTCATTTGATCTCTGACAACCCCATTCATTCTGTCATGATGGGGGCTGGGCACTGGAAGGAGAGGAAACAAAGAGTGTGGAGCTGGCTGGCCAACATTACACTAACAGCCAGTCCATGACCACACCGAGAAGCTCCTGCGGGTCTCCCTGTGTGACCCCGAGCTGACTCCCAGCTGGCCCAGCAGTCCACTCCTGCTTGGCTCCTCTAGGAGTGATTTATTGACTGGGATTTCCAGTGGTAGCTACAGAATACCTGAGGGAGTGACATGCTTCAGAAAACTGCAAAACAATGAAAAGCTCTTAACAACTGATTTAAAATCAATATGGCGAGGAAATAGCACCCAAAAATAGAAATATCCCCGGGAGGCTAAGGTAAGGGACAGATCTACACGCCTCACTGCTGCTTCTATCATGTCACTCATTTTCCAGGCCCAACCACGTGCTTGCATTTAAAAACCTCACCCAGAAAACCAGGCCTCAACCCTGTGCTATTTGATAGTGTATCAATAGCAAAACCTAACTCCATTCATGGATTGCTTCTCTCTGCCAGGTACTTTCAATTTGTTCATTTAATCCATCAGTCCACTTAGGTCGATATGAATATCCCCATTTTACAGATGAGGCTGAAGCTTCCTAGGGTCACTCAGATTTAAACTCAACTGTCAGTTTCGAACAAATATGGTCTTCCTACTTCTCTGTGGCTATCAAGTTTGCAGGTGGCAGGGAATAGCTGGGAGGAACCATGCATGCATTCAGTGAAAGAACTAGGACTCTAAAGTATCTTGAGTCCCTGGGTACGCAGTCCAATGGAACATTCTGCTGCGATGAAAATGTCCTGTCTCCGCGCCGTCCACTATGGAAGCCACTCGCCACTCACGGCTACAGAGAACTGAAAAGAGTCTGGTGTGGCTGAGACACTGAAATTTAAACAGCCAGCTGTGGCAGGTGGCTACTGTACTAGCACACACCTAACACTCTAGGAAGAAAACTAGGGGATGATTCTGGATCGGGATCTGTGTAACTCCTGCATTTGGGTCAGAGGGACAGCATTAGGAGGTGAAAATGACTCGGGGTCCCCGATGCACTATATGAGCTCGTCACAGTGGGTGAGGCCTCTGCAGTCATCTCTAGACGTGGAAGCTGAGACACTGAATCAGAGAAAAGAAGGAGCGAGGGAGTGGGTGGGGAGAGGGGGGAGGAAGGGCTTGGAAAGCACGGGGGTAGGTACAAGACAGGTTCACCTGAGGATCGAATCCCCTGCTCCCTGCGCCCTAGAAATGCACAGGAAAGACATCTTCAGTAACAGGGAGGCTCGGTGCCAGGTCAGGACTCTGCCCCAAAGGGAAGCACCTTCCGGTTGCCCTGCCAGGCGCCCGGCGCTTCCTGTGAGCTTGTGCCCACCTTTGTCTGCTTTCCATTTCTCTGTTTGTTTTGGAGCATCAGAGCAGCCGCTGCCTCATCCTGGGAGCCGAGAAATAAACATCACCGTGGAGACAAACTCACTTGACTCCACTTACAGCGACTAATAGCCCATGATTTTCCAGTTTGAAGGCCCTTTTGCTTCTGTGAGCATCGCCCGAGAAGATTTGGCCATGGAAAAGAGACACAATCTGAAAGCTGAGGACCATGAACAGCTTGTGATCGGAAAGGCACGGGACAAACCCCCAACAGGGGCTTGGGCAACAGTGGGACAGCCACACCGGCTGCCTCGCAACAGCCCCTCTCCCTCCGGTTTGTGAGTTAAATATGCCCCTCCAGCCCACTCCCACACTGCCCTGCAGATCTGGGGTGCATAGCAGAAGGGCCTGGATGGACTGCTTGCTCCAGAGGGAGATTCTTGCCGTGAGCTTTCAAAGACGGGAGGGGTTCACCCTTTTGTCCTCATTCTGTCTTGAGTGTGGACTTCAAGGGCAAGAGGCCAAGAGCAGCACACTGGTCGCGGGAGAAAAGGGAGTTCCTGGAAATTGCGCTGAGAAATGAAATAACTAACCCCTTCTTCTCTGTTCTGATTATGGAAGGAGAAGAAAGCGTGACCTTGCGAGATTGACGAAAGGCATTTCCTAAGGTCTCTACAGCACAGAACCCTTTATCTGTGTCTGAGTCTGAACTTGGGGAAGGAGAGGTCAGAGTTGGTTCCTGGCTGGAGGAAAGAGGCACAGAAGGGTGAGGTCTAGGTCACTGGAGGGTTATGGATCTGGAGTTGGTCCTAGAGGGATGGAAACCCCAGAGCTGCATTACTGGTGATCTGGGCTTCAGTGTGGACAAAGTTAAGACCCATGTTTTCCTGCTGGACGTAGTGGGCTGGAGTCCAGTCACTCCACTGGCCAGACCTTGCCTTTGGGGGAAGGGTCAGTGTCAGAGAGGCCACCAGAGCCAGGCGCTAGCCAGGGCTGCATGAGGGCTGGTTGGGGCTCTGTGCAGGGTTGTTCAAAAACTCGGCAAGCCTGTGTCTGGTGACAGGGGACTCTGACTGCCCTGACAACCGTAGTGTTGGGCTGGATTTCCTGGGAAGAATCTGGGGGGATTGGAGGGCACTGGGCCTCAAGGCTACTACATTGATTCCAGAACTGTTTCTTCTGCTCTTAGCAAAAGTTGGGGTTAGGCCTCCTAAGCTTGGGGGCACTCCAGGCCTTTCCTCTTTGGCTTGTGGTGTAGCATGGTCAGCTGTAGTCTAGGTAGGAAGGAGGGGGGGTACTGTCACTGGCCTGTCCTAGTTATCCTTTCTGCAGTGAATCTCTAGGAGCCCTTTGGGCTGTGCCTTTCCCTGCTCTTTTCCAAATGAAGGACATGAGGATTATGGGAAAAATTGTTCCCAGAACCAAGCAGTGGGCCTCCTCTTAGGAGAAGGGAGTGAGGTCCAGGTCTGCAGTGAGGAAGGGAACTTGAAGTGGGGACAGGCTTCCAGCATGAATGTAGAGGAACACTCAAGGTCAGCTTTGACCTGACAGCAGCAAAAGCTGCTCTCCCTTCTCCTCAGTTCCCCCATCTGTCCCTTTCCCTCCCCACCCCTTCCCTC
>PVJN01009626.1:0-12617 GCA_004026805.1 Lasiurus borealis | reverse complement strand
ACTGCCTCCCCAGTCACACTTTTTATCAACTACATTGCCGGGTCCATGGGTTGTGATTCTGTGGTGAGAATCAATTTCATAGATGTCAATAAACTAAGATAAGGATTAATTCAGAATCTGAGGCTGAGCATGACAGCTATTTTGGGTCAAGTCCACATTTCGTTCCTGAATGGACTCTGGCTTACCTCCCCTTTCCCCCGTCCAGCTTCTTACTCTTCATTGTGAGTGCAGCACACTGAGTTTGGCCACATGCCTGTGCAGTAGCCCTGGGCTAATTTCCAATCCTGGGGGCCTTTTCCCTCCAATCACCCCACTGCTGATTGTAAAAATCAAACAGTGTAAAAGATCACTTGGAAACACATCAGGCAGAATCACGCCCCTCTTGTAGCAACAAATTCTGTTTGGCTTTCCCCATCTAGGGCCATATATGCACTGGCTGGACCAGGACACTCTCTTTATGGTCTGTTTATTCAATTAATGTTCGCTGCATCTCTGGGTGGCCTTTGAGTCTTCGAGAGCATCCTTTCCAGTGGCTGCAGGATGTCGTGTCAAGTGGATAGACATGTTATTTAATCATTCGCCTTCTGTGCACATTATTGCTGGAAGCCAAGTCACCTGACCTGATTTTGGATCACAGTGCACATTTGCCAGTCCCAGTGCAGGGAGGCGCAACAGTGGAGCCAGAATTCAGATGCGTTTATTCCTAAAACATTTATTAACTGTCAGCTGAAGGCAAGGGACTGTACTAGGGAGAGGAGAGGGTTTGGAGGAGTCAGGAAATTTGGCCCTAGATCCCCAGTTGTTTGCGAGGCAAGGATACAGGCCCCCAGGTCTTGCATGATGTGGGGAGATGTTAGGGCTTCTGACGCTGAAAGTGGTGATTATGTGTGGTTCTGAGAAACGAGGTTCTCAAATCGTTGGGATTTGTCTTTTAGACATTGGTCCATCCTCATTTATTTGTTACTGATAAGAAAGTATTAAAATTTGGAACTAATTTCTAGGGGTTTTCCTATAATCAATTCAGTTTCAGTCATGTGCCCTCTGATGTTTATTGAGTGGGAGGAGAAAGGATGTGGAGTTAGGAGGAACTGAGGGAAATTGGGAGCATTTACCTCGTGTACTCATCCAGCATGTGCAAGAGCAGGGACCGGGAGGCTGAAAACCACTGTTTGATCTGAGAATAATAACAACTGCTATGTTTACTGAGCTCCTGCTGCAAGATAAATACTCTGTAGTAGGCACTTCATGCCAGAAAACAGGATTTTCTTGGCAACCGTATTTTATGATAGATATTATTTCTTCACTTTAAAGGAGGTTGTGTATTAGAAAAGTTAATTGACTTATGAGAGGTTACTCAGCATAACTCTTCTCTAAAACCAGATAGTTGCATAGTTTGTCATGAAACTCTTTTTCCAAAGAGTGCCTTCAGACGTGTTTGCTTTTCAAAATAAAATGTAACTGAATAGCAGTCCAGACGTAGGGATGAAAGAGAATTACATGTGGTAATTTTAGAAAGCTCCCTTAAAGTAATTTACTTTCCAATGAGAGTATTACTTAGAGCTGAAATTTATAAGAATTTATGTTTAGAATTAGTACTTAAGTTTATTTTTGTCATTTTCATAAGAAACTGTACCTTTAAATTAACATCCCACATCAGTGGGCTAAAACCTGATCTCATCCTCACTCGTCTTTTTTTCTGGTAGATTAAAGACCTCAGGGTATTTCCAGACTTTCTGCTCTGCCCTGCAAAGTCAGGAGACCAGATAGACCAGGAACCACTGACCAGCAAATCCCAGTGGTGGAGCAGGGTCTGCCCACTGAACTAGCGGTAGTGTGGTGGACAGAAGAGGCTCTGAGGGACCCAGGTTAAGCATCCCAAGGGCCAGGCAGCCTGGGCCTGGATTTTAAATTTGACTTTGTTGTTTTTCTTGACTATTGCCACAACCATAAGTCACGGTCCCCTAAGTCAGAGCCATACGTTTTGTTTTCAGATAGCCGTGCTCAAGGTGATGATTGATTCTGATTCTTTCATGGGAACCTTCTACACCCTCTCATCGCCTGAATGCTCTCATCGCCTCCCCTGGGGCATCCACCCTGTGCTCAGAGGGGCCACGCTGACAGTCTTCTCTGTCCGCATGTTCATGGGGTGACACCTAGTCTGTATGTCTTTGTGATGAGTTTGGAGTGAGAAATAAGTTTGGAAGCCCTTGGCATGTAGAGGGGAACTGTGTCCCTCTACAAGAGGAAGCGAGGTCACGGGGAGAGCACGGGGCCTGGGGTCTGTCTTGGGGCAACCACCTTTGAGCTGCCAGTGGAGGATGGAAGGGTCAAGGAGGCACAGTAGAGGAGGAAGGAGCTCAGCTGGGAAAACTGCCCTGAGCGGCAGGAGGGCGTGGCCAGGAGGGCCTATCAGGATTCCTGTCTGTTGCCCTTGTTACTTTTTTTTTTTTTTAATTCATCTCTTTAAAGTCACAAAAAATTTAAATACCGGAATTCCAATCTTCCTAAACATACCAAATGTTAACATTTTGATATGTTTTCTTCCAGCGGCTTTCAGTGGTTTTAAGGTTTTAAATGTTACAATTAAGTATATATAAATTTGTACTCAATTTAACATTTATATCACAAGCATATGATGGTCTTTGTTGTTAATCCTCAGGTGAGGATATTTTTCCATTGATTTTTAGGGAGATTGGAAGAGAGAGGGAAAGGCAGAGAGAAACATCCATGTGAGAGAAGCACATCGATTGGTTGCTTATTGCATGACCCCCAGTCAGGGCCCGGGCCAGGGAGGAGCCTGCAACCAAGGTACATGCCCTTGACTGGAATAGCACCTGGGACCCTGGTCTGACGCTCTGTCCACTGAGCCCAACTGGCTAGAGCCTATGACGGTCTTTTAAAACATGGCAAATATCATTCAGGCTGCTATAACGTTCAGCACCACCTTTTAATTCATCTTCTTCATTATATTACTCCTTTCTGTCGTTCCATATATTCCGGCTACTTGATGTCAGGTTCTGAGAGTAATATGCACATTTACTGTCTTTGTCTTGTATTTGCAAGGTAACAGATTTTGCCTCCAGTATTTTGATGTTAAAATATTGAGTGTACAAATGTTCAGAACAGTGATGCTTTCACAATTGCTCCTATGAATATAAAATTACCCGTATTATACTGCTTGACACTGCTCATTGCCTTAAATTGTGCTTTGTCTGATGTAGCCACGCAGGCTTTTTCTTTTGTTTGCATTTACCGGGCATAGCTTTGCCTCTCCCGGAGTTGTTTTATTTTAAGTGAGTCTCTTGTATTAGTTTAATCAGGAGAACTTTTTTTCCTCACAAGGGAAACGTGAAATGCTTACATTTATTGTCATAACCATTCTGAGTAGGCTGCCCATAATCTTGTTTTAGGTTTTCTGCACTTCCTTTCTTTTCTGACTTTGGAGCCCTCACTGATGATTTGTTTTATCTTCTGCAGTGATTTAGAAGGGAGACATCTTGTTTCTCACTCCACTGATCTGCATTCTGTCGCCGACAACAAATGTTTTAATTTGTCTCTGAGTTCGGTTTCTAAGCAGCTCGTCTTATCTCGGCCCGGGTCCCTCTCGTCGCCTTTGGTGGAGGCGACCTGGTCTGCAGAAGGGTTTTAAAGGGCCTCTGTTTGTTTTTCTTTGTTTGCTCACTGGGAAGAGAGGCCTGCACAGCTGGAGCAGGAGAGCTGAGGGCCACTCCCCGGAGGTGCCCTGGTGCTTGCTGTGAGGTTGAAGGGACCAGCCAGGCCCTCACCAGAGCGGGGAGGGGCGTGTTTGGTGTTGGTGATGGGGCAGAAAGTGTCATGGCCCAGGAAGAGGTGCCTGCTGGCCGAGGGTTGAGAAAAGCAGTCTGAGCAGACTGGTCCCAGCTGGCAGGGATTTGAGCTCTTTGCAGAGAGGGGGTCCCAGGGCTGAGGGACCAGAGTGAGGGCGAGGTGGGAGGTGGGTGACTGGAGTTGGTGGGGTGGTGACGCTGGCCTACATCGTAGTTCAGGGACTGTCGGTCTCAGACGTGAAACTTCTGGGCGCATGAATTACTTTAAAATATGCTTTTTAAAGACTTCTAAATGGAATTTCAGCGAGGGCTCTTTTAGTGCCTCCATTTGTCTCCTCTCTTAACCAGGTGTTGCTCTAATGTACTCTATATTAAAACTCTCTCTCTGGGGCAATTAAATGACTTGTTTAGATCTAAATCCTCTGGCATTTTTTCCATTTATGCAAGCTAGCTGCTCCTCTGTACCCCCTCACACAGAGGCGCGGGTTCTTGGCAGGGCACTGCAACACCCACAGACAGGGGAGAGCGGGGCCTGGGAAAGACCAGGCTGGGCTGGCTGGGCAGGACAAGTAACCAGGGCCCAAGAAGGTCTCTAGAGTGGAATACAGGCTGGAGGGGGGGCTTTTTCCTCCCCTCCCCTCCCAGCTTTATGGAGATATTACTTTTTAAATATTTCTTCCTTTTTTAAATTGTTTAAAGTATTGCATGTCTCCTTTTTTTTCTGATTAACACCACCCCCTGCTACTCCCACTCCCAAGGGCAAGCCCCCACCGCTCCAGTGTCTGTGCCCATTGGTCATGCTAATATGCATGCATACAAGTCCTTTGGTTCCTCCTCCCTGCCTCTTCCCCCCCACACACACACCCCACCCCAGCTTTTTTCCGGAGGTTGGATGGTCTGCTCAGTGCCAACTTGTCTCTGGATCCATTTTTGTTCATCAGATTATGCTGATCATCATATCCCACATATGAGTGAGATCACGTGATATTCACCTTTCTCCAACTGGCTTACTTTGCTTGGCATAATGCTTTCCAGTTACAGAAATATTATTGACATAGAACGTATAAGTTGAAGGTATATAATCATTTGATACACATACATACTGCAAAATCATTACCACAGGACCTCATCTTCTAAGGGGGAATGAGGGGTGGGGGTTGGGGGAGCAGGGAGGCAGGGCTGGCCTGCCACCAGCGATCCCCTGTCTGACGAGGCCAAGACTTTCCGAAGAGTGACCTTAGGGACCTGCTGGTGAGAGGGGCCAGGATAGTGCATGCGTAGATAGGACTCTGTGGGGGCAGCCTCGCCCCTGGGGAGGGTGGTGAAGCCAAAGAGCAGCTCAGGAGAGCCCGACCATCTCCACTGCACACCGAGGACTGACACCTCACAAACACCAGGAGCTCTGGGATCCGCATCTCCACTGATCCCCTAGGCGCCTAGAAACCTTTTAACCAGAAACAAGAAGTAGCCTCATCGGGGTCCACAAGCAGGTTCCACGAAGGCCCTGGGCCTGGCCTGGCCGCTGGAGATCAGGCCATTGCTTTCATCTCCATGTTGCTCCAGCTTCGCAGGCCCTTGGGGTGCCAGATGAGGAAACTGAGGTCCAGAAATGCAGATGATGTCATTCAAAGTCACCGAATGGGCCAACCCCAACTCCCTACAGTGCCTCAAAGCATTCCAACCCATTTTCTCTTCTCCTTCTGTGAGTGTTTAGTGTAAACATTCTGCGTGGTTAACATCTAGACCCAACACATGTGAGTGTGTGTGTATATTCCCCCAACAGAGTTAGTCCTCTTCTGTGCTTCCCGTAGTCTGTCCGTTCCCGCATTATACCATTCATCTCACTGCACTGGAATTACCTGTTTGTGTGTGTCCTCCTCACAGGAGTGAGTACCCCAGGGCAGGGACTTTATGTTGTTCTTTGTAAAGTGTACAATTGGCATACCAATTTTTGTTAAATAAATGTTAATGAATTGGCACCTCTCCACTCACTATACATAGGTGACAGCAGCGTGGTCCCATTAAATGTGCAATCCTTTTGTAATAAAATATTTTTAAATCATGTTCTTCTGTAGGTTCACAACTGAAAAACTACTTTCCTCAGCATACTGTGCCTGTGAGAGGGCGTCTATGGAGAGCATGGCCGCTTCATGATGCCCCTTGTGGCAGCATGCTCTAATTGCAGGCAAAGGGTCTCAAGCGTGGGTCTTTCCAATGCCGTGCGCCAAGAAAAATATTTTCACCGAATGTTCCCAATAAGTTTCTGAAATGCACCAGCCTCTGCCTCCTCTGCCTTCCATGCTGCTACTTCAGATCCACAGTTGGACCTGCTCAGACCTAACGTGAAACGAGGTTGGCAGAATCTATAAGATCCGAATTTGGCTCAACTGCTGGGCTGCATTGTTCCACCCACAGAGAACATCATGAGGTAGCCATGTTCATTTGCACATTTCCTACCCTGCACTCTTTGTTCTATTTTAGAATTGATAGACCGCCTAAGGACAGAGGCTGTGTCTCATTTACCTCCATCTCTCCGGCGCCTGGCCCAGGGCTTAACACAGAGTAGATGCCAGGGGCATGAGCAAGCTTTGAACACTCGCTGAGCACTTACTATGCGCCAGGCCCTATGCTGGGGGCTGATCACAGGACTCTCTAAACACTGACATTCCTTGGGGTCACAGTGATTAAGTAAGAGTAGCCTGGTTGGTGAAGCTGCCCTGAAGTAACTGTGGCTCTGTCTTCTGATGTCAGTCATCCTAAGCATCTGTGTCTTGATTATTACTATTCCAGTCACTCAATTTGATTTTCTTCAGAAATCATCATTCCATCCCGTTGTGTCCAGTGTATGCTGTCACACATTAATCATTACTTGGGTCAATGGCAAGATGAGCCCTTAGCATTCCATTACCAAGTGTTTGTCATTTCTCATTAGTGATACGTTTATAATCACTGGGGACTTATCGCTGGACAACTTGTCAAAATCCGGGTGGCCTTGCCAACCCGTGTATTTATCCTTCCAGAACTGCGGAGGACATCTGGAACCCAAGCATGACTCTCCAGACAAAACAGTATGGCATGATGATCCCTTTCCTCTCCTGTCATCTTATACATCAAAACTCCTCTTTCCTTATCAAAGGACTCTCTCCTATCTGTCAGTTACTTCCCCTCTGCCTCACGTCCTTCACAGAACTGCAGGTGCCTCCTGGAAGAACCGCTGCATGTGTGTTCCTCTCCTTCCTGCCTTTGTTTTCCATTGTTGTTAGGAGTGTAGCCATGGAGAGAGATCTAGTGGTCAGCGGCAACTGCAGCCATTAGAAAAGATAGATTTTCCTTCTCACCAGCCTGAGGAGAAGGCGATTTGGTTTCCAGTCCCTGCACTGTGCAGAGAAATAAGCAGAATGCGTTCAAAATCGCAAGTCCGGGAAAATCTTTTGTCAAACAAGATCTCTGCATAAGAAGGAACACGGACTGACAGGTTCTGCATCCAGAAAGGTCTGTGGGATTTGCAGTGACCCTGACTCAGGCCCTCACAATAGCCATCCCAGGAGGCAGCTACTCAGTGTGTCACTGGGAAACCGTGGAACAAAGCATAACACCGCCTGCCTCCCGGAACACAGAAAAATGGCCTCAGCCTAGGGGGCAAGGCTTATGCCTCCTTCCTCGCAAAAAGGCCATCCTAAACTGCCTGGATTTGGGCACTATCGCTGTGCTTGGCATCTGTGCTTCCTGGCAGCCCATGCTGCCTGCCCTTGACCCAGGCAGCAGTCCTAATAGCAGACCTCCCACCCTTCAGGTGCCTGGGACTTTTGTAAGACCAAATGGAAGAGGAGGCCGTGCACCTTCCTTGGAAAGTGAAGAGCATTGATAGGAATACCGGATTTTAATGCCGTGTGGCCATGCCCTCCACAGGCTCGAGCTTTGGGCATACTTGGTGAGCATGCTCCACACTGTAACAGAATGCCTGGATTTAGTGAGATACCTTAAATTGGTGGTTTCTAATTTCACATCCCTTCTTCTGCATATGCACTTTTTCGGTTCTCTAACACTTATTAGCCTGACATCCAAGGCTTTCCAAATCCTTATTTTCCAAACATCTATTTCCTACTGAAACCCCCTTTTCCATCTCAGGGCCCCCAGAAGACAGCATTGGCATTTTCAACCCAGTTCATTTGATCACAGCTTTTCCTTGTCTTCCTCTCCCACCCAAGTTACCCCTTAGAGCCTCTCCATAGTGTACCCATCCTTGAAGAGCAAGCAGAAGGCCTCTACGCAAGCTGACCCACAAATCGCCCGTTTTTCAACACAATGCTTACTGGTTTCCTGCGGACTTGAACCCTGGAGGCAGTGATCACAGTGGTTAAGAGCAGGCTCTGAAATCAGACTGCCTAGGTTGGGGTCCTGGTCCCACTTCTCACTGCTTGTGTCACCGTGGGCCAGTTACTTAAAGATCCGGAGCACTGCTTTCCTCAGCTATAAAATAGGGACAATAAGGGTAGCTCTTTTATGCATACCTGTAGGGAGTTCTGAGCACAATGCCTGACACACTGTAAGCACTAAGAGAAGATTAGTATTATCCCAGGTAACAGCCATAGCCCAGGAAAAATAAATGTTATCATCCCAGATGAGGAAAATGAGGCCCAGAAAGGTTTAAACATTTGGCCAACAGCACGCGTTTAGTGGTAAAACTGAGATCCAGACTCAGGTCTGTCTGCCTGGGATCCACAGCTTTCCCACTGCCATAGCCAACCCACCCTAGTCAGGCTTCCTGTGGTTACTTCAGCCCTTGTTCCTTCGTACACTCAGCACAAGGCACCTCTCCTCTCCACAGCCAGACCCTGGACTCCTCCAGAGCAAGGTTTCTCAGAATGATCCCACCCCAGCTACCCACCATTCAGCATTTGTTGAGGAAAAAGTAGGGAAAAGTGCATTTCAAGACCAGACTCTAACCCAAAAGAACTTGGTGCTGGTACTTAGGTGCCCAGAAGTCAGGGGCCTCTCTAAGAGTGAGGGTAAGCTTACCTCCACCTACATCCACCCAACACACTGGGATGCAAAAATCTGACCATATTGCTCTCCTGCCAAAACACTTCCAGAGAGCCCTATCCATCCTGTGAGTCTAGTCTTGAGTGTTTGCTCTAGAGTCCAACATGCTCAATTAACAGAAGTCTTCACTGCGCTTGACATAGAATTTCTTTGGTCCAGAAGGCAGATTTTCAGGAGAGGAAGAGATGGTCAAGGACAGCAGCCATGTGCTCTCTCAGAGCTGCACAGTGAATGGACCCCTGGCCTGCCTTAGGAGGCAGGGGACCCTGGTTCTACTAGGACTGTGATTTCCAGATTTATGTCCCTTTATTTTTAAAGCAAAGCTGCATGTAAAGTGCTCTAAACACCAAATTCATAATGTCAGAATTTCATGATGGAGAACGATGTCCATTTTGCCGTTTGCCTCACCATCCAAGTAAAAGAATCTCGTGTGTTTTAATGGGACAGAGAGAAGAACATGACAAATCGTGTAGTGTGCCCAAAGTTACTGAGACCCTACATTTTTTGTGTAGATCCACTAAATCATATGAAACTATCCTTTCATCCTCCTCAGGGACCAAGCAAAGATGGGGAATGAAGAGTGGGATTGTAAAAAGTCCATGAAGACTCTGGATAGGAAATTATTAACACCTAAAATACAATTTAGTCAAAGCTATTATATTTTTTAGTTCCTATTATATACTAGGTGTTTTATTTGCATTATCTAATTTACTCCTCACCACAACCTGCCAGAGAGGTGGTACTAGCTCCATTTTACAGAAGGGGAAACTGAGACTCTATGTTGTGGTCAAGGTCAGTGGGTGGAAGAGAGGCTTTGACCTCACCTACGTCTGACTCCCGATCAAAATCTTTCTCCGAAAGCACAAGGCTTACATTTCCTTAAGGAATCTTGAAGTCCAAAAGACTTAGATCTTTTGGGTCATCTGTTACAATCACTCTCTAGACATCCTCTCCCTCAACTCATTAGCAGAGGTTAAGACCTGTGCATAATGCAGTTAGCTAATTGACTTATTGTATGTAAATACTTGAAATCTTTCCTCAGTATATTTATCTGCCTGAAAATCAGGACCACATCAAAGTTTAGCAAGTGTTTTTCAATCATGTGCTAACTAGCAGTAAATCTTTTGCTTAATTTCTCTGAGAATTATCTGCTTATTTTCTTTCCTGTTGCCCTACCTTGTAAAATTCTGTAAGATTCATTTGATAATAACAACAGCCAAAGTTAATTGAGCACCCACTAGGTACCAGTCAAGTGATTTAATTCGTAACTGAGGAGGTAGGTTCTGTTATCATCCTCATTTTACAGGTGAGGAAACAGAAGCACAGAGATTTATCAACCTGCCCGAGGTCACACAGCCCAAATTAGAGCCAGGATTCATCTCAGGCTGACTGATTACAGAACCTACTTTGCTAAATGCCTCAGTTAGTAAAGAAAATTTTCTCCTAAAGGAAAACACTCTAGAATAGCCCTCCTGCCCAACAGAAATATAATGTGAGTTATAAATGCAAGCAATATATGTAATTACAAATTTTCTAGTAGATACTTAAACAAGTAAAAAGTGAAATAAAGTTTAGTAATAATTTTATTTTGACCCAATATATAAAATATTAACATTATTAATGAGCTACTTTATGTTGCCTTTTCAAAATCTTGTGTACATTTTATACTTACAGCACATTTCAATGCAGACTAGCCACATTTTAGGTGTTCAATAGGACATTCTCCTTGTCCTAGTTCATCAATTATTTCTATTTCAGCTTTAAATTGGAGTCTCAAATTATAATTGGGTCAAATAAGTCTATGTTAATGGAAAGATGCCCTGTGGGTAATTTAATGAACAGAGCAGCAAGTTAGGACAGTGGAAAGAGTAAGCTGTAGGGAGTTATAACCTCTGGATTCCAATCCCCATCTTTCCCATTCTCTGGGACTCTGGCCAGTGGCAACGGTTAACTTCCTCCAGGCTCTTTCCTTATGTTAAAAAAGAGTTGATGGTTTATACCTTTAAGGTTCTTTTCATCTCTAAAAAAGCCTCTTTTTGCTAACTGCACACACCCTTTTCAGGGTTTTGGCATCTGTTTCCACTTTCCATTCAAGATTTCTACGTGACAGGGCTTATCCCAAGTTGGGCTGTGTTCCCTGTGCCCAGCTCTGTGCCTGACGCATTGCAGGCACCAGAAGAAATGAAAATCCAGTTCTTCTTTGAGGGGCCCCTAGGAGCCCCAGTTTTTGCCGGAATAACTACAGCAGCCTTAGCAATTAATTACACTTTCATTTCCTTTCTCCTACTGGCCTAAAACCTTGACAATCCAAGCTTTCGGAAGGGTTACAGCCAGGATTAAAAATCATTTCCTGATCCTGTTAGCAAAGACCATAGTGCTCAGCTGTAGGCACAGCTGCCTAGAGACCCCCACAAATGGCCTCGCTCTTATTACATGCTGTTCTGATGCTGAGGAGAGTTAATTAATGACTCTAAATAAGAAAACAATCAAATCTGTCTGCGGTCATATGAGTCAGAGCAGACCCAGATGGGAAGCCAGGTCTCTGGCCTCCCAGTGCTCTCGGGAAAAGCAATAGCAGCCTCTACTCCATGTCAGAACCCTGCAAATCCCAACCCAGAAAGAGAAGGAATTGCGCTAGGTCAGTGGTCGGCAAACTCATTAGTCAGCAGAGCCAAATGTCAACAGTGCAACGATTGAAATTTCTTTGGAGAGCCACATTTTTTAAAACTTCTTCTACTGCCACTTCTTCAAAATAGGTTCGCCCAGGCTGTGGTATTTTGTGGACGAGCCACACTCAAGGGGCCAAAGAGCCACGTGTGGCTTGAGAGTCGCAGTTTGCCAACCACTGCTCTAGGTGGATTGGAGACCCAGCTTGATGCAAAGCATTTTTTTTTTTAAAGGCCAGGCCCCCTATCTGCGTGTTGTGCAGATTGAGGTCCAGGGAGAGGAGACACAGCATGAGTCTGTTTCTTTCTGTTTTCATTAGATACCCGAACCTTCAGCTACTAAATGGGGAGTTCTCAGACACAGGCCCCTGGTGTGTGTGGCAAGATGGGTGTGGCTGGCACTGCCACCTTGGGAAGACTGAAGGACATGTGGCCTGAAGCCCATCAAGCCCCAAACCTGTCCTCTTTCAGGAGTCCTGCAGCCACATATGAAGGCAGAACACTGATTTTTATAACATGGAGGCAAGACGGTGATGCTTCCCTGAGATTTGTTGAGGTTAACAGCAGTGAAAACTTTTATTTTGGTGTGAAAATTGGAGGAATAGGTGGAAAAAGCCTCTTAACAATATCCAAATGTCCTCAGAATTGGAACGGGATGCTAGCAAACAGAGACAAGCCCTACATTTTTGGTTCTATACATTCTCTGGCAAACAGTAATAGCCTCCTCCTGGATTGTCCCCCCATTCTTGCAGATTATTAAAACACATCGTGTTGCCATCTAGGCTTGGCTCCCTGTGAAATTTTTCCACTCTGGAAAGAAAATACTGGGCGGCTGGCCACGAGGGACATTATACTTTCCTCTTCTTTGGAAATCAATTTCAGGTAACAAACTTTGTTTTATCGGGATAATATGTAAAGTATGTGATAACAATCCTTGATGAATTTAAAAGGACTTTTTGTGGCTTCTATATGAATGGGCCCCAATCCCATTCCTCTAACCTTTGGTTAGAAACTCACCTAGAATGGCCCAATACTTCCATTTCACTTCTAAAATAGTGGTGGGACAAAAAATAGTGGTAAGAAGGAGGCTCTGGAGTTCAAG
>PVJN01009625.1:0-60209 GCA_004026805.1 Lasiurus borealis | reverse complement strand
TATCTATCCTTTTGTTCATCAGTTTATAATGTTCTTTATTATCCACCAATGAGTGAGATCATGTGATGCTTCTCCCTCATTGACTGGCTTATTTCACTAAGCATAAGGCTCTCCAGTTCCATCCAGGTTGCTGCAAATGGTGAGAATTCCTTCTTTTTAATGGCAGCATAGAATTCCATTGTGTAGATGTACCACATTTGACCCTGTAATCCCACTCTTAGGAATTTATCCTAAGAAATCACAAACACCAATCAGAAAGGATTTATGGACCCCTATGTTCATAGCAGCACAATTTACAATAGCTACAATTTGGAAACAGCCTAGGTGCCCGTCAGCAGATGAGTGGATCAGAAAATTGTGGTGCATATTTTTTTTTAGAATTTATTCTTGAATGTGATTTATATGAAGATTAAATTAAATTATGCTTCTAAGTATATCCAGTGAGCTAATTCTTCCTAGAGTAGAATAAAAGAAATTAAACATTCTTATACAATATGGAGGGGCGTCTGTGATTTCTTCCTGGGATGTCATTATTTAAGTTTTTTTTTGTTTGTTTGTTTGTTTTTGTTTTGTTTTGTTTTTTACCATCTCACGTCCCTAAACAACCAGATTAAATGATGTCTAAACTCAACTCTCTAGCATCTAACATCCCATCTGCCTGATTTCTCAGTTCTTCTGCCAATCTCATACTCCCTGCTCTCCGGGATCTTTATAAGACTGAGGTCTCTGTGAATTGTTACTTCCTTTATTACGCCCTCCAACACTATAGATATCTTGTGTATGTTCCTGAGCACTGTGTAAATGAAAGCATGCTTTTTGTACACATCATAATTGTGTATTTAAGAAAAGTTTATTAAAATACTAGTAGTCAAGCACCTAGGCTTAGAATGAGTAATATAGATGGTGTGTGTGTGTTATCTTTTTTAATAATTTTCTTGTAATTTTCCAATAAATATGTTAAGTGTCACTGCATGGGTGAGGAAAACCATATAAGAATGCTGCTTATTGTATTCAATTCCATTATTTCTAGTCACAAGATTTTCTGGTTTAGCTTAGAAATCGCTCTTGCATGTCATTCTTGAAGAGGCTGGAGCACTGCTGAATGGAAGAGAAAGAGAAAGGATGAAATGATAACTGTCCTGCCATATGACACTGGGTAGGGTCAGACTAAGTCCATTTATACCGAGAGATGGAGATGGTTCATCAGTCATTTCAGTGCTATGTGACTTGAGTAGGTGAAGCAGCAGGACTCTAGGAAGCTACAGTTGTGTAGTGTTTCAGTCACTGTGCTTTGTAACTAGACATTTTCTCATACCGCTTTAATCTTTATGAAACTGAATGTGCTTCCCGGTCTCTAGCATCCATTTGGTGCCCTCTCTGAGAGCCCAGGTAAGATGGCAGAAACACTGTGCATCCATAGCCACAGCTGGCAGCTTGTTTTCTGGACCCATAATCATACCAATCAGTGCTTTCTCTGCAAAACCTTTTCAACAACCCTAAAGCCAAAGGCCCCAGTTGATGCCACCAGATTTCTCTTTCAACTCAAGACTTACAATTAGGAAGCTTTGTGGTTTTTTTTTGCACTTATGCATTATGATGGTTATTTAGGCTGAGCACAATAGTCTCCAAGAATATGCTTCTCCTACTCATGCCTTTCGCCTACTCAGCAATGCTGCTAAAAATGTAGCCATCAATAAAGGTCACAAGCAATGTTGCTCCTTAAGGCAACAGGCAATGGTTTTGTTTCCTCCAGCTCTCCATTGGAAGAAAGCACAATATAAAAATCTCCATGGAAATCTATGATCTGCTTTACCTTTATAGCCAACCAACTCATTCTGATATACAAAAATCTAAGCATTTGTCTCCTGTAGTCATGCCTGCTATGGACAGGTTTGAACACACAATTTCTAATTGAGTGTTCAAACCTGCCCATAACAAGACACATAAATCCACCCACCTTATATGGTAAAAAAAAAAAAAAAGTTCTACTAAAAGGAAGTGGTCATTTCTGTTGCAATTGTAAAAATAGGAGTTTTATTATAGCATCTGACAGCTATATAATAAATGGGTAAGAACATTTTAAAAATAAGTAAAAGCTATGATCATCTTTTCCCCGCATACAAAGCAGTTCTGAAAAGCAACAAATACATAGTAGTAAAAGTGAAAATAAAAACTCAAAATTGAACATAACGTTACAAATCTTTCACCTTTGAAGGAAGTAAAGATTGAACATAGGAAGTAACATAGCCTCCACATTTCTGCTCTGTGGGGATAACTCAGCGGGGACATTTATTTTGCACTCTGAAATGAGGGGTTGTTCTGTTTGTTTTTGTTTGGCAGCAAGGTGGAAGCATGGCAATTGTTGCTATAAAACTTTAAGGAACAAATAAGCAAAAACAAGGTATTCTTAGGCTATTAAGTAATGCAGACAACCAACATTTTGCAGAATATGGGAAGACACAAGTATCTATAAGAATCAATAGAATGCAATTCTACTTAAAGTGAACTTTCAACATTTAAAGACACAATGGTAGATAATTCTTTTCAAATCTTTAAAAGTTCCACTGTAAGTGGAATCAGTTTATCCCAGTACACAAATACAGGAATCCACAATAATATGGAACATAGAGAAAGTTATCAGAAGAGTCCACATTGGACCAAAGCATATTATTATTTTAAATATGCTAATGAAAAGTCCTCTCTCTTATTTTGGTAAACCTCACTGCCTAATTTTTATATTTTATTGTTCATATAGTCCATTTCTGAATTTGCAATCCAAATAACATTGGCCCAGAACCCATCCTAATATGTCTGGAACATTTCATTGATATTCTCCAAAATTCCTGTTAGTCCACAGACCTTCTATTTTCATGGTCAGAACCTTCTCAGCCTTATGTTCTGCTTTCTCAGTCTCATGCTCATCTTACTTCCTTTGATTCTTCATGTCTCTCTGTCCCATGGAGGCTTAAACATGGAACATGGATTCTTTTTCATGGCACCCTAGACATTATTTTTATCAAGTCAGTAAGACATTATACTTAGGGGTAGCGACAGAATAGGGAGATGTCACTTTGCTTTGTATCACAGCATATAACTTAACACTTCTCAAAGTAATTCTTGAGTTTTTAAGTAATGATGATACAATTAATTTTCACTAATGTTTTTTTTTATTCTACCTCATTTGTTTCTACCATGAAAGTGATTTTGTAATCCCACCTTTTGAATTCCCTTCACACATTCCCATTTCATGCCAAGAGAGAGGTAAAATAGAGAAGTAGCAATGACTACCAAGAACTTTTCATTTGTCTGGGTGGCCATGTGGTGCCACTGCAGTCCCTTGGTTTTTACTCTTAGTTATACCTGCTGAAAACAGAGACATCTAATAGGTATGGAGGCAGAAATTGTCCTTGTTAAGCCTCCACTGGCAGTGGAAGTTGTCTTTCTGCATCTTTGATCAGTCCTGTATTCGAAACTTAGCACTTAGACTAAAGAGTAACCATGAACTTTTGAAGTAATTATTGTGGTTGTTTCTGTAGTAGGTAATAAAAGGTCAATTCTGATTATGCTGGTATGTTTTACTATGGACTCAGAAATTAAATACAGTATCTGTAGAAATCCTTCTGGCAGAGTTAATCCTCTCAAGAGTTTACCGAGCAGGCAGGGGTAATGTAAAGTGCCTCTAATAATATGGAAATTGGTTTACTTATTGACAGTGAAATTATCAATAAGCAACACAAAGTAGAAGATTAGTCATCTGTTGACATACCAAATATAGTTTATGGAATGGGAAACAAAGCCAGATCGGAAAACACCCAAGTAAAAGTAAAATGATTTGAGCAAAATCTTTAAGAAAAAGAACTGAAAAATGAAAGATGAAAGCCAAACAACGCTATTTTAATTGACCTGAAGAAAAAGAGAACAGTAATTTTATTAAGTTTATAAAGGAAGCCATGGAGAAAGCCAATGATATCAATGTATCTTTAACAAAATCCAGGCCAAAGAGTTCCTTAAAGAACAAACATGAATCTCTGGTGAGTACATTCATGTCTACTTATGAAATGGAGTGCAGAATTTTCCATTACATCCTGAGGTACTTTGTTACCAAGAAAATCTACTTAAGTTGCATTGCTCTTATTTAATACTCCACAAATAACCATCTGATTAAAATAGCTTGCCACTCATATAGATTTTCTAACAAAGGAGAGAATACAATGGCAAATTGATTTAATTTTTTGGTCAGGCTGGGACTTCAATTAACCTGTTTGTGCCTTAGTTTCCACATCCGTAAAGTGGAATTAATAGCAGTGAGTGTATAATAGAGGTATAAACTAATTAATTCAACATAACATATTCAGAGCATTGCTAGATACACATTTGAATTCCAATAAATATTAAATCTTATCAATGTTGCTGCAAATGATTATGCTGACAAGAAACTGAGTTAGGAAGGTAGAAGTTAGTTCCCAAAGTAAAGATAGTGGATATTTTTAGCTTTATACACAATACAATTCTGGTGTCAGCTACTCAAGATGGAAGTTATATCATGAAAGCAATCATAGAAAACATATAAACTGCCTAACTGGTGTGGCTCAGTGGTTGAACATCAACCTATGAACCAGGAGTAACGATTCATTTCCTGGTGAGGCAGAGCACAAGCCCAGATTGCAGGTTCTATCCCCAGAAGAGGGAGTGTAGGAGGCAGGCAACCCATGATCCTTTCTCATCATTGATGTTTCTTCTCTCCCTCTAACTTCATCACTGAAATCAATAAAAAAGCAAATTAAATAAAATATGTAAGCTAAGGAGTACTTTAGATTGAAAAAGCAGGTCATAAACTGAATTTGTTTCATAGGTTATTGCCTGCTGATCCATTCTATTGATGAAAAAAAAACCTAAAAATATGTTATTAATTAATTGCAACAGAATTCAAATTATTTAAAATTTAATTCAAATGGAATATTTATTGACTTATCCACACCTATAGAATCTTCTGTACGCACATTCACAGGAATGTGCATGTGCACCCATATAATGAGTTAACAGGCATTAACTTCAGAGAAATGAGGCAAAACCAAAAACCAAGATAGAGCTAAATAGATGAAGTCTATGATATAAGATATCTTGTGTTGACTTGAAAATTATTATCTTAAATGTTGTGTAAGTATGGTTTAATGAAAATAAAATAGAATGCAATTGTGCTAAAAGATGAAAATTCTGATCATTGACTTCTAGATGGGATACAACTTTATATAGTTCAGAGCAAAACAAATCAACAGAAGTTAAGAGAAATTGGCATAATTTTCACCTCAGAGACCTTTAAGGTTTAAACTTAGCCCATGCAAGGAAAACCAACAATGGAAGTAGGTGTGGGATGAGGGATCCACATCTAATTATGGTTTAAAGCAACACTCAATACCTCTATATATTCTGTTTTCCCACCCTGAAATGTTTTCTTTTGCTTGTCAAATTTCCCTTCATCAATTCAATCCTTGTTCAAATGTCACCTCTAGGCAAAGTTTTACTGCCTAATGCTCTGGCTGCTTTTATCAGTAAAATCTGGTTGTATCATAAACTGATCTTTTTACTGGTCTCATATCCTACCCCAACTATGCTCAGAACCCTTCAATATAGAGACAGTATCTTCTTGGTGTCCTGAGGGGCCTACAGAAAGCCTATTTCACTACCGATCATAAAATATTGTCTTGACTTACTCCATGTTTATTAACAGAAGAGCAGTAGTACTAGACACTGTTGACCCTGCACATATCCACTGGTCTCAATAGGTTGCATTAGATTCCTCCTTTCTCCCTGAAAAATTATAGCTACCTAGGCCCATTCAATGTGACCTCTATCATTAAATCTTTCCCAACCATCTTTTATCTGTCCCTCTGTAATATCCCCTAGGTATTTGGTGTGCCTCTGTGTGTTCTTACATAGCAATTCTGTTATTAATTCTAATATAACCCTGCCTTCACTGAATTCTGGTCTTTGGAAGGTAGGGACTATGCTCAGCACAGCATTTTATGTGGTATGAATTCTCCTCAATAAATTTGTTTTGAGTGAATGAATGAATGAGTAGGACTGCTTTATCTGTATACTTCAAACTTAAAATTGGTTCCTAGCAAACCTTTTAATCAATTGATTAAGTCTATTTTCTAAGACCTGCCTGACCTGAAAAAGTCCCTTAAGAGGTTTAACTATACTTTAAGGCATTCTTAATCTATTTGTTTGTTGGCAGTTAATTTCTTCCTCTTTTGCCTTCTCAATAATAATACAATTTATTTTTTCTAAATTTCCTATGTTTATGAACTTTCTGCTTTTAAATAACTACCACTTTTTAAAATTTTCTTTCTGCATTTGCCCTCTGAGCATAGCTCTGTACTTGTCTCCTCCGCCTTCAATAAGCCAGTCCATCATGACTTAGTGAATATACTTATGCTCCTAAAATTAAGTGTGCCTTATTATTACACTTGCCAAAAGGCTGCAAGAAAAAAAAATATTTGGAAGAAGGATGTTTTTATTTCTATTCTAATGATTTTTTTTTATTTTATTTTATTTTATTTTTTCACATTTCTTTATAGTGCATCCATTGCCATAGTTTACCTTCCTTTTCTCCATTAGTTGATGTTCCAAGATTTCTGTGATGTTTCCATATCAAATATATTTTCAAGTCTTTTCCAATAGTTTTTGCTTTTCAATTTTAGATTCCTGCCTTTTTAAGGCTGGGGAAAGAAATTCCTAGTATTTAAAATTCAACTTTCTAGTATTTATAATCTAAGGACAATGCTTTTTACTTTATTTACAAAAAGGAAAAAGAAAAAGTAGAAAAGGTTAAAGGAGAAAACAAAAAGAGGAAGCAAGCAATCCATAGAGTTAGCAGCACAGAGTTATATAGCTAGAAAATTACCTAATAGCCTGGACACTAAATTATCAATGAGTTGCCCTGCCTATTATTTATCCTTGATCTGTTCTGCCACAGCACACAGCAATGTCAGTTGGTATAAACCAGTACATAATACGATTTAGGGGCTTTATGGCATTTCTGCAGTTTCACAAATGAAAGCTGTGCAATAGCACTGGCAGGAAGACTGTGACTTCTGAGAATAAATGCAGTTGAGATGCAAAATAATATAATTTGAAGCAAGGCTCATTTTAGACTTTAAGAAGAGGCTTCTATAGCTCAGTGTTTACAAGAACAGACTTAGAAGCCAATTTGCTTGGGTTGAAAAGATAGTTCTGCCTCTTAGTAGACAAGAGTAAGTTAACATACAATGATGAACAAAAACAGATCCAGAGACAGAGAAACATTGATCAGACCATCAAACCTCAGAGTGGGTAAGGTGAAGAGATCAACCAAAGGACTTGTATGCATGCATATAAGCCCAACCAATGGACACAGACAACAGGAAGGGGGGAAGGATGGGGGGCGGGTAACGGGTGGATAAAGACACATATATAATACCTTAATCAATAAAGAAAATGTAAAAAGAACCAGTTACTTGAAAGATCAATCTCAGTTTCCATACCCATGAAATGGGGCAATAAAAGTATTTCAAAAAGTTATTGTGATGATCAACTGAGTTAGTATAAGTAAAACACAGGCTAGGGCCTACCACATGGCAACTGTTAGCTATGTTCCTATATCATAGAAACATTAGCAGATCCACATACTTGGATCATGTCCAAACACTGAGGAGATCAGGTTGCTTATTGCCTAAGGAGGCTTCCCTCTGAGCTGCTGAAGAGAGCCTGCTGTAATCAGTAATAATTGTTACTTGCAGGTCTTGTGATAAAATTATTCCTTCCAAGGCAAGACTCTGTATAATTTACTGTAATTTAGTTTCATGGCATTCTCTCCCTAGTCAGCTATTGTTCTCAAATTATTCTCATATTAGTTTATAATAATCCAATTTGACCCTTACTTACTGTTGCCAAGAAGATTAAGCTAAAGTTTTTGTAGCCAAAACCTCAGGCCACTGGTCCTGGATTAATCCCTGCCATTCGTGGCCTTAGAGTGGATCTGTACCCTGTCCAAGTAACACCTTGGTAAGCACTTGGCCCAATTTCTTGAATGCTCCCTGACTATTCCACTGAAAGTCTCACTCAAGAGAACAGAAGCAGAATGAACCTCTACAGCTTCACTCCAAAATGAATACTTGGCACGATGAGTTTATTTCTAATTTAACCCCCTAAGTATGTGCGTGGTAAAACTTAGAAAACTGTAGCTATTAAAACAAAGCCTTTTAAACATTAAAACCTAGGTGGTATGTACATTCCTAAATGTCCCTAAAGCATACATAAGCCATGATAGTTCAAAAT
The DNA here is from genome assembly GCA_004026805.1 of Lasiurus borealis. Classification (NCBI taxonomy): domain Eukaryota; kingdom Metazoa; phylum Chordata; class Mammalia; order Chiroptera; family Vespertilionidae; genus Lasiurus; species Lasiurus borealis. The sequence goes on along the minus strand of PVJN01009625.1, from coordinate 51,890 downwards.
AGAAGTTTTGTGGGTTTTTTTTCAAAATATGGGGAAAATAAAATGCTAGCAACTTTACCGTTTGATACTTTAGGGCATGCATTTGAAAAACATGCACACCTGTGAACTCTGAAGCATTCCATACTGCACATAATGTTTGATTAATCACCAAAGTGATTATGCTAAGTGGCATCCACACTAATTGAAACAGATATATAAATGGTTTGTAATTACAGTATATTGGGATCTATAATTCATTGCTTAGCAAAGAGGTATTTGTTGTATAATTACAGTATCTCTGTGAGATATCTGCTGTGCATTCAGGGTGTAGTTTATCCAGAGCTTGCAGGCTGCCAGAAAGGCATGGCTCCCTTATACCTAAACTCAAGAAAACTTTAATAAAGGATAAAGCCATGGTTACATTGTCAGATGAAGTACTCTACACAACTTGAAAAGTGAGAATGTGGAGAGATTTATTAAAATATTTAAAAAGCAAATACAGTTAATACTAGATTTTCTACACCCTTGACAGGTAGCATTTGGGTGGTTAACAATGTACTAACCCAAAAACTATGTGCAGATTAATTAAAGTCATAGTCCACACTGTGCTTGTTCTTAGATTCTAGGAGAATACACCTCATATACCCAAGTAGCAAGAAACTCTGTCAAGAGTACACTGGAAACTACATATGTAGTCTCACATAGATAATAATGCAATGTTGAGCTGAAGTGAAAAGATGACAGGGAAAAAAACAGTTTTGTTTTTTTTGTAAAAAAAAAATCTAACTTTTTTCTTTATCTTTGAGCTATAATGAATAGATTTTTATTCATGCCTGTGAAACTGACTGCTATATAATTGTGTCCAGGTGTCCATTTCCACTGAGTAGAAAGCAAAGGATAAGTGCTGCCTGAGGAAAAAGAGAGAAGCAAAAGGAAGTTTAGATTAAACAAAAAGACAGCTTCAGTTGAGTATTTGAGAGTAATTGTTCTTGTTTTTATTAACTGAGACCCATATGCAAATAATCCAGTTAAGAGAAAGAAAGAAACAGGTGAATAAGAGATTTACATAGGATGGTATATGGAAATCTTGAAATTTGTAGATTTCCATAACAATGTCGGCTCTATAGATAAAGAGCATAAGTGGGTAGTAAAATGCTATGCTTTAGGAAGCACAGTTGGTCTAGTGCAGTAGTGGCAAACTGCAGCTCACAAGCCACATGCAGTTCTTTGGTCCCTTGAGTGTGGCTCTTCCACAAAATACCATGGCCTGGGTGAGTCTATTTTGAAGAAGAGGCGTTAGAAGAAGTTTAAGTTTAAAAATATTTGGCTCTCAAAATAAATTTCAGCCGAGACCTGTTTGGCTCAGTGGATAGAGCATTGGCCTTCGGCCTGAAAGATCCCAGGTTCCATTCTGGTCTGGGGCATGTAACTTGCTTGTGGGCACAACTCCAGTAGGGGGCGTGCAGGAGGCGGCTGATCGATGTCTCTCTCTCTCATCGATGTTTCTGACTTTCTATCCCTCTCCCTTCCTCTCTGTAAAAAATCAATAAAATATCTTTTAAAAAAAAGAAATTTCAATCGTTGTACTATTGATATTTGGCTCTGTTGACTAATGAGTTTGCTGATCAATGGCCTAGTGCAACTTAATATTTGGTACTGTCTCTGGGACTGACAAAGACCATGGACAGCTAATCTCTTCTATGTATGAGAATATATGAGATTTGCAACTGTGTTCATATTCAAAAGTTGTACATTGTTTACCTCAAATGTTTTGAGGAAATTATGACTTCCCAATTAAATAATAATAACTATTTAGACACTGGTAAAAAATGTAATTCACATAAATAAACAACATATAATAAATGATTTCGTGCAAGAAAGATGAAAATATCTGGAAAAACTTATCTTAAATCAAGAAATTCAATCTGATCTGTCTGATTAGCACGGGAGATATAGTATCTGGGAATATTAAAATTACTCCAGGCATGGTCTTCATAATTTCATTGTTTTCATTAGACACATGCTGAAGAAATATGAATATAAATAGAAAATGTTAACACTTTCCTGGAGCTCTATAGAAATTATCACAAATTATCATATATTTTGCTTTTTTGTTGTTGCTATAAGGAAAAAAAGATGAAGTTACATCTGCACAATTTTTATTAAATTTAAAAGTGAGGTTTATAATAAAAAGATACACAGAAACCATTAAGATGTTGGGAACAGAATGTTTAAAACATTCTAATAATCTCTTCCATAATCTTTCCATCTCAGCCCTTGTGGAGTATATAATCCTCCAATCTTACCTCCTGGCCAGGGTGATGGGCCATGTTAGTTAGATTTGCTTAGAGATAGAGAATATAAACTTTAAGACATAAGCCAAAGCTACTTGATGATGTATATAGACAGAAAAACATGCATTTAGATATACAGAGAGAAAATACATGATGGAAGAATTTTTAAAAACACTTCAAGTATAATTTCTCAACGTTTAAATAAACCTCCCGAATTTCTGATAATTTCCATTATTTCAGCAATTAATCTATATTTTAAACTTAAAGCATAAAAATGTTTTATGACATTTCCATTTTACAGGAATAAACTTAAAAATCTTACCAAATATTGCAACTACATTAAAATTTTTGAACATTTTTTTAAGCTCAAAAGTGTTTTTGGAAAGATATATTATCAGTTTTCCTTCTCTCATAGTCTCAACCTTACATTTTCTATCTATGACTATAGTAGCTATTGCCTCTCTTTTTATTATTACTTAAACACCACCCCATCGATGGAGCACTTTCTAACTGACCTTTCAAAAACTGTGACTCTTTCCATGATTACCACCTTTGCACTCCATGTCCCTCTGTCATGTTCTATTTATAACCAGTTGATATGTTATACATTTTAATTTTTCACTTATTGTATGACTCCCAGGGAAAAAAAGGAAGTTGCAAAAAAAAAAAAAAAAGACTGGAAATGCTTTGTTATTTTGGTTACTCTAAATCCTCTGCATCTAGAAGACTCTATGGACTATAATTGGCTTCCATTAAGTATTTTTTAAATAAATGGATATGTTCCATGATCTCAATTGCAATTTCCATGTGGTTGGAAAATGTGTTTCTTTAGCCTAGGCTTAAAAAATCCATATATTTAACTCTTTGTTTTAATCACCTCTAAACATCACAAACTTAACTCACCCAAGACTGAATATCTTGCCTCTTCATATATTCCCATCACACCCTCTACCGTTATAATCCTAAATAATTTCTTCTGTGATTAATATCAACCATCATTCTAGCCACCGAGTGAAAAATCTTGAAATGATGCCATAAATTATTATTGTTGGATACTTACCTGCTCTTGTATCAGTCTCCCCTCTTCACCAGACTGTCTTAGTACACTTGTTGAGGTATCTTTGTCCAAATAAGTACAATAGGATCTTAATTGGTCATTCTGTGTGTGTGTTTTTCAGGTCTCATCCTTTTTCAATAAGCTATATTTGCCCCAAATGCAAATCTGGTCATGTCATTCTCTCCCTTAGAAGTATTTTATGGAAGTCTGTGAATATAAACTAATTAGCATGATAAAGAGACTCTGCCATGGTTTAGCCTGGAATCCTCTCCCTAGCCCAATTTTCCATGTATTTTTAGCTCAATTTCATTGTCAACCTCTCTTCCAATTCACAGGTTGCTTTATTTATCCATGCTCTTATTCATGTTCATACTTGAGCAAAGAAAGCTGTTCTTCAGCTTGCAAGCTACAACTCATGTTGTTTTTCTTTCAAGTTTTAGCTTAAGCTCTGCATCTTTATCAGTTTTATTCTCCTTTACTCAGATAAACTTCACAATTCTTTTTTTATATGGAGTCCTGTATACACTATCATAGCATTATACATGCTTTGTACTCATTCTTATATATTTCTACTTCGTATTACTAGACCATAAGCACTTCGCGAATAAGGACCATATCTTACTCATCCTTGCAACCTCAGTGATCCTCATAGTGGTGGTGGTAGTGGGGCGGGGGGTAGATAAATAAATTAATGAAGAGCTATGAGTTTGGGTAGAAGTATGAAACACAGAGAATGTGGAAGGAGTTTAACTCTTATAGAGTCATTGTAAGTTCATGAACAAGGAAGTGACAAGATTAAATTTCTTTTTAGAATGTTTGAATCTATTAGAAACATTAAGATCCTTCAGGTGGAATGAAGACCAGGTCTAATGATTAGGAAGCCACTGAAGGAATCCAGAAATACTCCTATCAAATCTCTCCATTCATTAGGTTTAAAGTGCTTGAAGAGCTCCTGTTCACAAGTCTGACAAATAACAGATATACAAAGATCGCGCATGAGTTAAGTTAAAAAGAAAAATATAATAGCCCAGATTAGGGTAATGGCAGTGTGAAGGAAAGAAAGGAAGAAAGTGTGCAAAATTTCAATGAATGTTTCTGCCAAGGTGGCTCAGTTTTGTCTTCTTAATGTTCTAGGCATGAGTTCAGTGCTCATTCATTACACACCATCTCTTCATTTCATCAGTATGTCTTCCTTTTCTCACTCTTGATTGCTGTATCTTTGCTTCAGTGCTTGGCTGGCGTCTTGGTAAATAAGCATTCAATAAATCCTGACTGAACTATATTCTAAGTCTATGCTTTTGACAACCAGTTTTCCTGCTAATCAATCTAAATCATATCCTTAAGATCTATATTTATCTTCTGCTGTATCAACGTTCCTCTAAAATGCTTCCCTCAGCTAATTTCTACCTCATCTACTAATACCAGCTTTGCTATCAGCATCCACTACTAATCCTCCCACATTCACATGCTCTCAGCACCCTTTTATTGAAGTTGTGAATAAATGGCTAGGCTCGTCCAGTTACTTCTTTTTTTTAATATACTTTTATTGATTTCAAAGAGAAAGTGAGAGGGAGAGAGATACAGAAATATCAATGAGAGAGAAACCTTTATTGGCTGCCTCCTGCATGTCCTACACTGGGTATCAAGCCTGCAACCTGGACATGTGCTCTGACCAGTAATTGAATAGTGACTTTCTGGTTCAAAGATTGATGCTGAATCACTGAACCATGCTGGTCAGGCCCAGGTACTTCTTTACTTAGCCTCCTCTAAAAATGAAACATCTTGAAAATTTGGACCTTAAATCTATGATCCCTGGATCCTTATCTAAATGATTTTTTTTCACTTGTGACCAATTAAGTGTCATGACCTAATCATAAAGCAGAGGCTCACGTGGTGAAGTGTGTGAGCTTGAACCATGTCAGAGTCTGTGATTGTATTGTATTAGCTCTAATATAGTGAAAGGCATCAAATTAGTCACATATATCTTTGTATACATATTTTTGTATAGACATATATTGATATATAGTTTTCTTAAAAGAGATTTAATAGACTTTTCTAATATGAAAGTGATACATAGTTATTAGAAAAATTAAAACTATACAGATAAGATATGAGAAAAATAAATATTATTTGAAATTCTACCATCCAGAAATAATCATTTTCAATATTTTCTAGACAGTTTTTCAGATAGTTTTTCAAGTTCTATTCAAATATGTACATATACATATAATTATACATATATTCAAACTTCCAAATTAGATCAGGTGTGTACTAAAATTTTGAAATGTATAATTCTTAATTAACAATGTATTATGAAACTCTTTCTATAAGTTAAAATATATATATACATATATATACATATATTATATATAAAATAACATTATTAAATGCTGCTTATTATAGTATTGTATCAATATTTAGTTAGTCAATCTTTATCAAATGGTATTTTGTTCATCTACATTTTTTTAACATTACAGTCTATGCTATGGTGCTTGTTTCTGCACATCTACCTGGTGCTTTTGTCTATTTAGATGCTTTGGAAAAATCCTATGAAGCAGAAATTCTAATGCAATGTCCCCTAATATTTTAGCAAAGTGCCTATTATAGTAACTTCCTTTCCCTCCAGGTCATTGTTCTACTACCAAGGAACTAATCTGGAATAATATCATTAAAAACAAATTACATAATTGATCTCTTCTTGCTCATTCCTCCTCTCCCCTCCCCACCTTTCCCTCTGAGATTTATCAGTCTGTTTCATGCTTCTATCTCTCTGAATCTATTCTCTTCAATGTTTTATTTTGTTCATTAGATTCCACATGTAAGTTAGATCATGTGATACTTGTATTACTCTGACTGGCTTATTTCTAGTAATTAACGCTGTTTATTATGGTTTTTGTTTTTTTTATTTTTTATTTTAATTAACATAGATTGAAGAGGGAGTAGAGTGGTTGAAATTATATCCTAAAGTAATTTAATGGTAAAATGTCTAGTTGTATCTTTCTTAATCACATAAGTGCATAGATTGTGGATATTAATGATGTCAAACTCCAGTGTGAGTTCTTCCAAATACCACTTTCAAATAAAAAACTTGACTGGGGTGTTGAACTTAGTCAATGTTAATAGATGGTTTGTAGAGCCAAGTAGGAAGTTGTAAACAGAAGAACCAGAGCATTGAACACACATTTTCAATTAAAGAGCACAGAATTGGTTTTGTGCATAGTAAGTCCCCAATTCATGCACAGAGGGACTTGATTATTGTAGCCTTTCTAACATATCTATTGCATCATAAATGAAAGCTTGAGGCCTGGAGGTAGTGACAATGTTTTAAAAGAAGGCTAAACTAAACTAAAATAGAAAAAAAGAGAAAAAAATAAAAGCACCACTGGAATTTTTATTCTCAAATATACAAACATCAGGAACTTCATATTCCTGATGCCCCTGGAGACTACAGTCTCGCCCAATTATGCATATGTCACTATTTAGAGTTAAATGTGGATTTAGTAATATGAAACGCTACACATGCTCAAGGGGAGGAGAGTGTGGTTGCTGTGGGTAACAGAACTCAAAATTCTTTTTGTGTTGTGAGATCTCAGCCATCAGGTTGCATTAGCATCATTTTCTACATTTCCTAGTAATAATAGATTGCTTCATTGTTGCTTTGGAGAGAGAAAGGCCATTTCCCCCTTCTCCTAATATATTTAAAGTGATGGGATTTATTTTAAATTGGATTAACCAGAGAACACAGGTTCTTTATCAGATATAATTGACATGCAATAACCCTGCATTCTGCCTGCAATTAAGCAATTTAATAGAAATAGTAGTTAAAGGGTTCTTAATTTTTTAAATGTCAAATATATATTAACTGGGTTGACTGAAATACCTATAAATTGTCTTATTCAAAAGATATTTAAGCAGGCTATTTTTTAAATCTTTTGCACAGTACCCATTCCCCTGATGGCTACCTATATTACCCTAATCTACAATAATAGGCAGGCATTGTCTGACTTCCCTTTATAAGGGAATCTGCTATGGTTGTGACAGCATTTCAAATCACTCTCCTCCTGAAAATAATTTTTCTACATTGAAGAAACTAGGACTTACAAAGGTTAAGTAAATCACTCATAGTCTGAGTTAAAAAAAAAAGCTGAGATTGAACATAACAGATCTAAGGGATCCCCAAATCTATGTACTTTCTATGACAGTATCTAGACACAGTAAGGAGAGATAATAGTAATGATGACCATCATCATCATAATTTGTAAAAGCCTTAACACAGATAGGTGTGAACTGGCCATGACATTTTAGTGCAAGAAACTTTGGGGTCTTAATACCTATACCACAGTAGAGTTGGAATGAAGATAAAGGAGTCTATTTTGTATCGACAATGAATTATCATAGCGTAAGCACAGCTTGCATCAAGGGGACTTACAATGTGCCAGGAACCATTGCAAGGATTTTAGAATATTAACTCATCTAATTCTCATGAAAATGCTATGGTATACTGATTATAATTATTTTGATTTTACAGATTAGAACTCTGAAGCATGGAGAGGATATGCGCTTAATACCCAAAAAAACATAGCTAGATACCCACAGCTATTAAGTGATAGAACCAGGATGTGAATGAGGCTTCAAAGTTGGTGTTCTTAACAACCATGGAAAAAGGCAAGGGTATTATGAAGTACAGATAGGGGAATACACCTGAACAAGTATATGTCCTTTCTCTATGTGTTCTTGGTCAGTCATATACACCTGCCCACAGGCTGTTGTACCTCCTCAAGGTAAGATAAGATCTTGAAAAAAATAAATCAAAAGGTGATTCTGACCATAATTCCCATATAGAAAAAAACAATTTTTAAACTATCAATTTTTAAGTCTTTCTGTTGATGGTGATTCAATAAACTGCTCCAAATCACTTTTATAAACACTTGTTTTTATAAATCTCTCACAACTCATCTATTTCTCTCAAATGAATTTGACTATTAGTTCTAGTCTGCCTTCCTAGAGATTGTGATCATCTTATCAACATCTCCTTTAGTTATTAAATGTATTGGGGTGACATTGGTCAGCATAAACATATAGATTTCAGGTGTGAGTTTCTATGTTATAAGATTTGTATATTGTAAAACAACCCGCTATCTTAATCGGAGTACTTCCTTGAGCCTCAGCCTTCTCTTCTGCAACTGTAAACACTCCCAGAGATTTTTTTTTTTCTTCCTCAATGAGACTTGTTCAGAGAGGTTCTATTAGAAAAAGATCATAGTAAATAAAGCAAAGGACTCTAATTCATATCATGACCTCAGTGCTAAAGAAGAAATTACTTTTCTTTTTACAGATACAAATTTATCAAGTCCTGAAATGCAGGGAAGAGAAATAAAGTATCAGCTTTTAAAGTCTTAATTTTTAAAAATGCTGAAAAACAGCCCCTCTCCTTATCCTCCCACTCTTACCAAATTTTCATTTGATCACTTGAATTAACTTCCTAAGTACTGAAGCCATCAGATAGTGGAGACCCTATCTAGTCCATCAGCGGAGCCCAACCTCTCTTTGAGCTCAGCGCCTGGCTGTGTGAGCTTTGATAAGCTGAGCAGAGCCTCTCCCAGATGCTGTAAAGCAATTAAAATCACAAAAAGGATTTCTCCCCCCTTCCCTCTTTCTTCTTCCTCCAAAGTTGAATAAAAATGATTTGATAAATTATTCTTTTTAGAGTAACCACTCGAGAAAAAAAAAAAAGGAAGAAGTAAAAAGGAAAAGTTGCTCTTGAGAACTCATTATTAGCATGAATTCCCAGGACTCCAGCAATCATTACAGATCCACACAAGAGGGAAGGCAGTGAAATAAAAGGACAGAAGGGTGTTTTATCTCCAGGCACACAGGAAAGAGGGAAATGTTCTCCATAGGCTCAGAGCCTGGTCCATGGAGGCCCTGTTAGCCTTCCTGATTTGAAAGGATAACCCAACCCTAAGTGTTAACTCAAACTTGAATGGAGGGGATAAGCATCTGTAACCTCTACTAAGGAAAGGGTATACCCTGAAACCTGCCTAGGGTAGCATCTGGGCAGTAAGTTAGAGCTGCAGTAGAAGTCAAAACCAAGCCACACATACACATACATCCATTATGAGTAAAAGGAAAGAGCTCTATCTAATTTAGCAGGGCTCTGAGGAAGGCTGGAAACTTCATGGACTAAGTGTAAGCCCCATACATGAATGTAAAACCAATATAAAACAAATATGGAAGAGGAGGAGAGAGAGAAATAAGAATTAAATACATCAATCAAGCACACATTTGGAAGTTCTCCATAAATATATTTTGCATGAATGAATAGCTGTCATCTTAAAATCTTCATATAGGAAAATGAGATTTGTGCAGCCTCTGTGATATAATGCACCTGGGTAGAAAGAAATGTGAAGATGAAGTAGAAGTGCCTCTGATGGCAAAACCACTGGATGTGTCTGTCATAACAACCAAAAGAAATAATGGCCATAGTTGAGGTGAAAATCTAAGGTAAGGACTGAAACTTCCCTTGCCTCTAAAAGGGAACATGGAGGGAAATTTTTGAACTCTAATCTTAACTCAGTGAGAAAAGGGGTTGCAATATTGCTATCAATCTAAATCACACAGTCATCTAGGAATTATGATTTGTACACATCTCTATATATAAAAACCTAAGCAACCAAACAACTGAAAGACCAGTCACTATGACACACACTGACCACCAGGAGGTAGATGCTCAATGCAGTAGCTGTCCCCTAGTGGTCACTGCACTCCTACAGTCAACCTCTTATTGCTGGCCCACCTCTCTCAATCCCTCCTACTCCTCAGCCGGGTTGAGGAACCCCACCCATGCACGAATTTATGCACCAAGACCTCTAGTCTGATATAAAAACAAATAACAACTGTCCTGTGACAGTTGTGACATGACATTATAACATTGTGCCATAAAAATAATCTTTACCCCCAATAATTTTCTTCCCTATACTTAGTTACACTTTACCACACCAATCCTGTCACTCCTGCACATGTGAGGCAAACAAAACAGAATTACATTGCTTTCTCTGCCCCAAGGCAACTGTGAAACTTTGTGAAATAGTGATAAGAAAGCATTTCTTACACAGTCATGTTTGAAATATGAGCACAACATGCTATGTAAAAAGCAAATTAAAGAGACATGGCCAAAGATCAAGAGAGAAACTAGGAAAATGAGTGACAAAATGCATCTGGGGAGAGCTAATGCATAATCAAAGATTCTTTTCCCTAACAATGGAAAATTATTTCTCCTAGATCTCCAAGTTAACTAGACACTGGAGGCCCCTTAGAGACTTTTATTCTTCCTAGCTTCTTACCATGTGTATTCACCTAGTTATGATGTTTCAGTGCCCTGGGTCACCTGCATTTTTGTAACATGAGGTTCAATAGAAGAAGCAGTTCAGTTAAGCATTGGCTAAATGCCAAGCACTTGTTAGGCATTAAGGCAATAGACATGGATACAATGTAGCAGCTATCTTGAGGGACTTTTATCCTAATTGGAAACTAAGAAATTTCCATATACCTGTTATGGTAGATGCTCACAGGAGTAGCATATAAACCAGATCAGAATAAGTACAGGAGAGAAAGACAAAGAAGGCTTATTACAGGAGGTAAAGTTCTAAATGTTAAAGATGATGAACGGCACAAAGGATATATCATATCTAGTGAACAGAAGGAATAAAATCAAAAGCATGGAATAAAACACTACCATGGTAACCATGGTTTTTTGATGTTATCTGGAGTGTGAAGTTTCAGAAAGATATGAGACTAGAGAACAAACAAGAATCATACTACAGAGTAATAATTCAGCATGTGGAGATGACCTTGACTTGTAGATATCTCTTTAATTCATTATCCCAGTGCCTTGAGCTTAGTCAAAAGGCAATATATAGCTTAAGTATTCAGTGTTCCAGGAACAAGGGAAAGTTGGATATGGAGAGCACAACTGGCAGTCTGCAAGAGTTTATCCTGATGACTAGAAAGAGTTATTGAAGAATCTGAAACATGGAAATGTCCTATCCATATCTGAAACTGAGAAAAAGTGTTCTTGTAGAAAAAATAAAAATAAATCATTCTGGAGTATAAAGAGGTCAGAGAAACCAGCTAGCAAAATGACCAAGGTGCTGATAGAATTCTATCCAAGGTGGCAAGATGGTGGCCCTCAAGTTGGGAATAAGTTCATTTAATAAAAAAAATGGTCATCTTTTGCATTCTGTCATCTTTTGCAATATAAGGTTAAGATTTACTCTTGCTTTACATGTCTCCAACATTTAAATTTTCTTTACCAAGTCAAACTCATTTGGCATTGCTTTTGAGGGTTCCAGGCAAAGGCAATAACTTGTGTAAAGACTTAGATAAGAGAGTGAGATAATAGTTGATATCCAAGAACCAAAGATCTCATGACCTGTGTAGGAAGGTATTTTTGATAAAAGACACAGGGATGGTAAGCAAGGTACATATTTTGCAGCCTCTCTCAGGCTATGCCATAGCTTTGGGATTTATCAGGTAATGCTGGAGCATTGCACAGGGATACATAAGTAAGTTGCGGCATCAACATTTTTGTATTGAGAAATCAGTTGGATGCAGAATAGGAATCAAATTGTAGGAGAGAGGGGGCAAAACTGGAAAGAGGCAGCCTATTTGGGAAGCCACTATAGTAATCCAGGGATGAGAGAATGATGACTGAAATTAGAGTGTGTATATAAAATTCTCTCTCCAAACTGAAAGATGGGCAGAAATATAAGCCCTGTAAGTAATTTATAGTCAAGGTAGAAAGGCAGACCGAAGTTTACTGGAGAAAGCAGATGCCTTACACTAACTCAGGAGCCAGCAGAAGGAAGATTATCACAATACCTCACAAAGGGAATACTTAGGAAGGGGTGAGCCCAGGGTACTGTTTTTAAGACAGGACTCTGAAGGGCCATCCATCAAAAGTAGCTCGGTCTTTCACCCCCACTGCTAACAGGTGATGAAACCTGATCCATAAAACATTCCCAGAATGTCACAGAATTGAAGCATTGGAGGGTTTTACTCACCCTGAATAAGAAATCACTTCCAGTGCTTGAATTTTAATAGATTTTCTTCTTCTCTCACTTGACACACACACACACACAACTTTTAAAATTTATAGTTGTATTAACTATGGAAAAGGTAGCAGAAGACCACTCAAATCATTTTTTACTGCTATTGTGACTGCTTTACTCATGCAATCATTCATTTCTTTGTACATTTATTTTGGGGATTCATAAAGCTCAATTAGTGAAAACAAAAGCAGTAGGTGTTACAGGATCTGTTTTCAATAACCATTGAGATTAAAATCTCAAAGGATCTTAGAGGTTATCACACTGAGCTCTAAACCATTCATGGTGTCTCTTTACATTTAGTTATATTGTACAGACAACCTCTGGACAATTCCTGTGATGATGGATTTCTACAACCAGGTAGCTTAGTAGTAATGTTTATTTCTTGAACAAAAATCAAGTTACTGAATTTTATTTGTAGATTAATTTTTGCCATTTATGATTTTTTTAAATCAGGCTTTCTTTCATACTATAGTACTTCAAGAATTTGAAGACTTTCTCACCTCCCCCCACCATTCTAATATCTAGTTTAAATAAGCAATAGTTATTTTAGTATTTTCTTATAAGTTTCAGACATCCTATTACCCTATTTACTTTTATCAGTGTGCATCCTATAATGGTTAATGTTTTTTTATTATATAAAGAGAATTGAATATCATACTTGATGTGTGGTCAGAGTAGCTGAAACAGAGTTATTTTCTTGCCCCCATTGCTCAAGAAATTACACTTCAGCGACTTCCTTTTGGAACAGTATGGTAAAACAGATACTTTAAAAACCTAATCTATAATATCATTATATCCCAGATAAGTTACAGGGTATCCTTTAAGTGTGAACTAAATGTCTAGTTAAAAGTATAAAAAAATCATCATAATAAACCAAAAAAGATAAAAAGGATTCTAAAATATATAGTAGAATGAATTTATAAAATAAGAAACAGTGATAAAATGTAGACATTCAATGAAGGCAAAATATATTCCTATGTAGAGTAAGAAATATACAAAACTTTGTCAGAACTGATGGAGGAAATTATAAAATGATTAAAATTATAAAAACAAAGTGTGTGGATACTTTTTTTTAGTAAATTTGAAATTTAAGAAAATGGGACATATTCTATAAAAATACAATATATCAAAACTGTTTCAAGAAGTACTAGATAGTCTGAATAGTCTTATAATCAAGGTTTAAAATACAGAGTGAGCAATTGAAAATCTTTCTAAAAGGTAAAAAAAGAAGTCATTCTAACCTTATCATTTTTTCCCTATTGAATAGAAAAATAGCAAACTTGCCTGATTTAACGAGGCGAGGATATTATTGATACCAAAACCAAGCAAGGATCATACTAGAAGGTAAACTATATACCAATTTTCATTATCAACTTAGATGTAAAATCCTAAACATAACATTAATAAAAAAAGTCAGAAATGTGTGAAAGAAAATAATACACCATATTCTATTTAATTTTTATCTCAGACACCAAAGGGTAATTCATTATTAAAAATTGTATAAAGATATAATTAACTCCTTTCACAGATAAAAGAACAACAAATATATAATTATCTCAATAGACACAGAAAAAGCATTGGGATGATGTTCCACAAAGCATTGTGAAATATCCTATAATTAAAAATTTTAGCAAGTTAGGACCAAAAGGATACTTCTGAAACTTGTTCAATGATATCTAAAAGAGAAAAGTGTCCAGTGGGCAGTTAGAGATAAAGAACTGAAGCTTATAAAAGCAAATAAGGTTGGAGATATTGACCTGCCATCTAGTCAGAAGTGTGTTTTTTTTTTTGACTCTATAAGAATAAATGTACTTACTCCATCATAAGCCCAACTTTAACTGATTTCAACATCAATTAAAATCTCTCAATGTTATCCATACCTGATGTTACTAAGACTTTCATCTCTCCAGGATGTTTATTCTAAACTTCTCTGTCTTTTTGATAACAAAGCTGGCTAGGTGAAAAAGTTGAAGTGATCAAAAAGTAGAAATTGGGCTCCAGAGAATCCAAGATGGCGGCATAGGTAAACACCTACACTGCTGCCTCGCACAACAATTTCAAAACTACAACTAAAAGACAGAATGGACATCATCCAGAACCATAAGAAAGCTGGCTGAGTGGAAATTCTACAACTAGAAGGAAAGAGAGGGGCTCACATAAACCCAGAGGAGCTGCAAAAAGCTGAGGTACGGAGACATGCATGGAGAGAGTGGGTGCTGGATAACCTGGCTGGCTTTCTCTGGCAGAAGGGAGACGGAGACTCTTCCTTATCCTACGACACTAAACACCAGATCCAGCCGAAACTCATATGGGGGAGAGTTTGGACTGTGAAAAGGGAGAAGTGCGTGGAGATTTAGGGGAGTCGCAAAAGATCAGAAGTCTGGTGACGAGCATGGCACTACTCACAGAGGACCAGCTTCTGATGGTGCCACTGGCTTTCATGAGTGGGTGGGAGACAGACCCTCCCAACTGCACCACTTCTAACTTCACTAAACTCCAGTTTCAGGTGAAACCCTGGGGACCCAGACTCATATGGTCCCGGAGCACAAGGAAGCTGGAAAGGCAGAAGTCTAGAGGCACTGCAAGAGCTTGTGTGCAAGGGACTGCTCCAGCGATTACCCAGTCATGTGAGACTTGGGGGGCTGTGGAGGGTGGGGCCGGCTGGAAGGCAAGGCGGTGAGACTTGAGACTCCACCCATCCCAAGCTCAATAGAGAAGCTTCTGCAGTTTTGCAAATCTGGTATCATAAGGCTGAATCCAACACAGAATTTCTTCCAGCATAGTGAAAATGCTGAGACAAGGGAAGGGATCACAAACAAAAGAAATGGAGGAAAACAAATGACTGGATATAGAGTTCAAAACCAAGCTTATCAGGTTTTTCAAGAATCTCCTAGAAAAGATGAATAAATTTAGTGAGACCAAAGAGGAGATGAAAAAGAACCAACTAGAGATGCAAAAGCACCAACTAAAAATTAAACACACTGACTAAAATAAAAAATATTGTACAGAGACCTAACAGCAGACTAGAGGAAGATAAGAATCAAGTCAAAAATTTGAAATATAAAGAATCAGAAAACACTCAACTGGAAAAGCAAGAAAGAGAAAAGAATACAAAAATGTGAAGATAATGTAAGGAGCCTCTGGGACAGCTTCAAGTGTACCAACATCAGAATTATGGGGGTGCCAGAAGAAGTTAGAGAGCAAGATACTGAAAACCTATTTAAAGAAATAATGACTGAAAACTTACCACATCTGGTAAAAGAAATAGACTTACAAGTCCAGGAAGCACACAGAACCCCATATAAAAGGAATCCAAAGAAGACTACACTGAGACACATCATAATTAAAATACCAAGAGAAAAGACAAAGAGAGAATATTAAAAGCAGCAAGAGAAAAACAGTTCATTACCTACAAGGGAGCACCTGTACGACTGTCAGCTGATTTCTCAACAGATACAATGCAGGCCAGATGGGAGTGGCAAGAAATTTTTAACATGATGAATAGCAAGAACCTACAACCAAGAATACTCTATCCAGCAAAGCTATCATTCAGAATTGAAGGGCAGATAAAGAGCTTCACAGATAAGAAAAAGCTAAAGGAGTTCATCAAATCCAAACCAGTATTATATGAAATGCTTAGAGGTACTCTTTTAGAAGAGGAAGAAGAAAAAGGTAAAAGATAAATAATTATGAATAACAAATATGTATCTATCAACAAGTGAATCTGAAAATTAAGGGAATTGAAGATTTGATCAACAGAATAAACTGGTGAATATAATAGAATCGGGAGTACAGGAAGGGAGTGGTCTGATAATCTCAGAGGGGAAGGGGGAGGGGTGTACAGGGAGAGACTGGACAAAAATCATACACCTATGGATGAGATCAATGGGAGGGAGCTAAGGGCAGAGGGAGGGGTGGGATCCGGCTGGAGGGGAGCTATCGAGGGGAAAAAAGAGAAACAAATGTAATAATCTGAATAATAAAATTTAAAATATAAAAATAAAAAAGTAGAAATTAACAGTTACACAATAGTCATGGGAAGGTAAAGTATGGCATAGGGCCAACCTGGCATGACTCAGTGGTTGAGGGTTAATCTATGAACCAGGAGGTCACGGTTAGATTCCCTGTCAGGTCATATGCTCAGGTTATGAGCTCAATCCCCAATGTGAGGAGTGCAGGAGGCAGCTGATAGATGATTCTCTTTCTCCCTCTTTCTTCCTCTCTGAAATCAATAAAAATATATGAAAAATAAAGTACAGCATATAGAATATACTCAGTTATATTGTAATAACTATGCATAGTTTCAGGAGGATCACTTCGTAAGTTATAGAAATATCTGCGCATTATGCTGTACACCTGACACGAATGTAAAATTGGATGCCAACTGTAATTGAAAAATAAATAAAAAAATAATTATATAAAAGTTAAATGTTATTTGCTGTTGAAGAAAAAAAAAAGTCAGGGAAAGACATACCTTGATGGCAACTTTTGACCTCACTGCCACAAGCCTCCCCTGAGATCAAGGAGTACAGAGCCTGACTATTTGCTTGAAACCAGAAAAGGGATTGGTGAAAATATACTGGGAAAAAAAATAAAAATTATATCTCAGAAAATTGCCTACATTGAGAATTGGATTTAGGCATTTTAGGCAATGGAGAAAAATTATAAAGTTATTCGTTCGATTTTTTAACAAAGCGATACTTTGGAAGTGAGATTTTAGGAAAATCCACTTAAAGTTTGGAGCAGGTAGAGAACAGAAGTGAAGAAATTAGTTTATTATAAAAAAAATAACTGACAAGGAATGCAAATAAGATTTTCTCAAATTTTTAAACCTATTTTTGTCTCCAGGCATTCACATTTTCTGCAGCTTTTATTAGATTATTAAAAATAATGGATTAGCCTTAACTAGTTTGGCTTAGTGGATAGAGCATCGTTCTGCACATGGAGGGGTCCTGAATTTGATTCTGGTCAAGGGCAAATGCCTGGGTTGCATGCTCTGTCCAACATTCAGGAGATAGACAATCAATGATTCCCTCTCATCATTGATGTTTCTACCTCTCTCTTCATTTCTGAAATCAAAAAATATATTTTAAAAAAAAATAATGGATGAGACCTGCCCAATGTGACTTGATTGGGCATTGGCCTGAACATTGAAAGGATGCCAGTTCCATTCCCATTCAAGGCACATGCCCTATAGGGCCCATGCAGAAGATAGTCAATCAATTAATAATCTTTCTTCTCTCTAAAAATCAATAAACTATTTTAAAAATAAAATTAAAAGTAATGGATAAGCTCTGGCCAGTATGTTCAATAGTTAGAACTTTGGCTTACACACAAAAGGGTCTTGACTTTAATTCCTCGTTAAAGACCTGTACCTGGATCACAGATTCAATCCTGGCCCCAGTTAGGGCATATACTCAAGGCGACCAATGGATGTCTATCTCAAATCTCTCTCTCTCTCTCTCTCTCTCTCTCTCTCTCTCTCTCTCTCTCTCTCTCTCTCTTTCCCACTTTCTCTAAAAAGTCAATGCAAAATGTATCCTCATGTGAGAATTAGCAAACACCAACAAACAAACGAATGAAGTCATTTTATCCCAATTCACTGGCTATGATATTATTTTTATGCAAGCTTGACTATCCATAAAATGGCCAGATTAGACATTATTTCTGGGATACCTGAGGGTAAATCCAGGTGAGATTAGCATTTGAAACAGTAAGGTAGATTATTCTCCCCAATTTGGGTTGGTACCATCCAAGCCATTGAGGGCCTTATTAGAACAAAAGACATAGGAAGACTGAGCTGGGACATCTCATCTCATTTTCTCCTGCCCTGGCATAAGGATTTTAATCACCAGCTTTTAGTATTTAGAATTGAAGTATACCACTGATTTTCCTGGGTCTCCTGTTTGCAGACAGCAGATCATGAGACTTCAAAAAGTGCATGAGCTAATTTTTAATGATAAATAAATACAGAGAAACGTAATAGATAGATGAGAGATAGATAGATAAATAGATAGATATAGATAAATAACAGATAGGTAATATTAGCTCTGTTTCTCTGGAGAACCTGAGAAAAAGAGCTAATATAGCTAATCCTATAAAAATGCAGTTATGCAGTTAATGAGGAAGGCATAGGCATTGCTTGTAGTGGGAATGTGAGAGTTACAGAGCAGCAATGAGAAAATAATTTAAGAGAAAGTCCTACAAATCAAAATTGGGTGGTACATCTAGATTGTCAAACCTTACTGTTTGCCTTTTAAAAATATTTTTCACTTTTCTGTAAAGTTTCCCAGGCACTAACTTCATATATATTAGAAACCTCCTTAGATACCACAAAGTTCAAATAATCATATATATTTGTAAAAGGTTGGTCTTATTTTGTGAAACAAAGTGAGGAAAAAAGACCAAAAATTATACTTTGTAAAACTGCCTATGCCGATTAATGTATTTTCATGTTTTTGTATGATAGCCTTGGAATGAGGCTCCACATATGCTAAAGGAAAACAAGCCATCATTCGTATTTTCCCAGAAATTTTTTCTTTCTATGTGCACTACATCCTTCTAGTCAACAAGTCCTTTCCTATTGTCTTCATGTTTTCCTGATCTGTCCATTTGTTTCATTTCATAATTCATGTCTGGATTTCTGCAAGCATTTCCTGGTTTGTTCTCTGGAGGGTCTCTCTCCATCTTCCATGGATGACAGATGACCACCTGGAATACATTTATTAACTTACTTTTCCAAAAATCAAACTACATGCCTTCCCACGAACTCAAAGTCAATGCTTTCTAATAAATGACTCCTTCTGATCTATCCAGAGTCATCTCTGTCTTATTCCTCAAACAGTACTTCTATTTCAAGAAATAAAATCCAATCTGCTTGATGCTCTTGACTTATCCACTTACACATCTGTGCCTTCTTCCTCTTTAACAACCATTTCTTCCCCTTCCACCAATGTTTTCATTGTCCTCCAAAGCCCATCTCTGGGGACACTTTCCTGACTCACTCTTACTCTCTACTATTGTGTGTGTGTAAGCATGTATATCCACTACATACTAATGTATGCATGTTACATTATGATTTATCTCTAATTGCTTCATTCTGGTCTCCATTAATTTTTAAAATAATATTTTGCTAATATTTTCTTTAATAGTTTCATTCAATAAAAATCTCAAAGCTGAGATGAATAGTTGTTATAATTGATAGAAGACGCAAATTTTACATAATGTCAACAGGATAAAAAAAAGGGCAATGCCTTCAAGAGATTAAATTAATGGGAACAGATGGAAGTGTTGCATTTGGGTCATAATAAAAAGATCACTGGATTGTCACTGAACAGTATATAACCTTGGCAGGTCTATATAGGAAATGAACTTCAACTTTCCATACTGGAAAATAAAAAGTCTGGACCGAGTGATTCCTAGTATTCCTTTCAAGTCTAATATATATAAAAGTTGATAGATGTGGCTTTGGCAATATTTTCCATGGGAAAATTAAAAGGCCTTAAGTCAGAATCAACATTCTTTTCCTCCTTAGTTCCCATTGCCCTAGAAGCTGTATTGGTGAAGATAATTGCTTCAGCATATGTCTGATATTTTGCTGCCTGTGGATTCCTCTAAGATTTTTATGGTGTCCTGTATTACATTTAAGTCCTTTATCCATTTTGAGTTTATTTTTGTGTATGGTGTAAGTTGGTGGTCCAGTTCCTTTTTTTTCACTTATATGTCCAATTTTCTCAACATCATTTATTGAAGAGACTGTCCTAACTCCATTGTATGCTTTTGCCTCCTTTGTCAAATATTAATTGAGCAGAACAGATTGAGTTGATTTCTGGTTTCTCTGTTCTGTTCCATTGGTCTATATGTCTGTTGTTGTGCCAATACCAGGCAGTTTTGAGAACAGTGGTTTTGAAATATTGCTTGAAATCTGACATTGAGATCCCTTCTACTTTGTTCTTCTTTCTCAGGATTGGTGCAGCTATTTGGGGTCTTGTTTTATTCCAGATGAATTTTTGGAGAATTTGTTCTAGGTCTGTGAAATATGCCGTTGCTATTTTAATGGGGATTGCATTGAATCTATAGATTGCTTTGGGTATATGGGCATTTTGATTATGTTGATTCTACCAATCCATGGACACAGTATGTTCTTCCATCTGTTTATGTCTTCCTCTTCCTCTATCTCTTTATTTTATTTTATTTTATTTTATTTTATTTTATTTATTGATTAAAGTATTGCATATATGTCCTTATTCCCTTAGAACAACCCCAAACACCACTCCCATTCATGCCTTCATTCCCCTGATGTCTGTGTCCATTGGTTAGACTTATATGCATGTATACAAGTCCTTTGGTTGATTTCTCCCCTTACTCTCTCCATCCCCTGCCTTCCCTCTGAGGTTTGAGCATCTGATCAATGTTTCTCTGACTCTGGATCTGTTTTTGTTCATCAGTTTATGTTGTTAATTATAATCCACAAATGAGTATCTTTCTCTGACTGGCTTATTTTGCTTAGCATAATGCTCTCCAGTTCCATCCATACTGTTGCAAATGTTAAGAATCCACTCTTTTTTAGAGGAGTCTAGTATTCCATTGTGTAGATGTACTGCAGTTTTTTTTTTAATCCACTACTTTGCTGATGGACACTTAGGCTATTTCCAAATCTTACTATGGTAAATTATGCTGCTATGAATATAGTGGTGTATGTATCCTTTCTGATTGGTATTTCTGGTTTATTTGTGATATATTCCTTCTTCTATCAATTTTTTCAGTATCCTGTAGTTTTCCAAGTACAGGTCTTTTACCTCCTTAGTTAAGTTTATTCCTAGGTATCTTAAATTTTTTGGAGCAATGGTATTGGTTTTAAATCTCTCAGTCTGTAAGTTCACTATTAGTGTATATACATTCCATAGATGTTTGGGCGTTAATTTTGTATCCTGCTACATTGTTAAATATATTATGTCTAATACTTTTTTGATAGGGTCTTTAAGGTTTTATATGTACACTATCATGTCATTTGCAAATAATGAGTTTTACGTCTTCTTTTCCAACTTGAATACCTTTTATTTCTTTTTCTTATCCAATTGTTATAGCCTGCACTTTGAGTACTGTGTCAAATAGGAGTGATGGAAGTGAGTATCCCTGTCTTGTTTCTGTTCTTAGGGGAAATGGTTTTAAATGGTTTTGCCATTGAGTAAGATGTTATCTGTAGGTGTGTCATATGAGGCTTTTATCATGTTGAGGTATAATCCGTCTATTCCCACTTTGCTGAGGGTTTTTATCAATAAAGAGTGTTGGATTTTGTCAAATGGTTTTTCTGCACCAATTGATATGATTATGTGATTTTTATGTCTCAATTTGTTTATGTGATATATCACATTCATTGATTTGTAGATATTTTACTCTCCTTCCATCCCCAGGATAAATCCCACTTGATCACAGAATATGATCTTTCTGATGTATGCTGGATCTGATTTGCTAGAGTTTTGTTGAGAATTTTGGCATCTATTTTCATCAGGGATATCAGCCTGTAACTTTCCTTCTTTGTGGTTGTTTTGGTAATGCTCACTTCATAGAATGAGCTTGGAAGTGTTGCTTCTTCTTGAATTTTTTGGAAGAGTCTGAGGATAGGTTTTAGTTATTTGAATGTTTGGTAAAACTTCCCTGTGAAGCCATCTGGCCCCAGGCTTTTGTTTGCTGGAAGCTTTTTAATGACTGCTTAATTTTCCTCCATAGTTATCAGCCTATTGAGATCTTTAGATTATTCGTGATTGAGTTTTGGAATGTTGTATTTTTTCTAGGAATATGTCCACTCTTTCTAGGTTGTCTAATGTTCAAAATAAAAATAATCTGCATAGTAAAAGAAATTATCAGCAAAAACAACATGAAAGCCCACTGCATGGTAGAACATCTTTGCCAATATTATCTCTGATAAGGGTTCAACCTCCAACATTTACAGGGAACTCACATAACTTAACAAAAGAAAAATAAACAACCCAATCAAAAAATGGGCAGTGGACCTAAATATATACTTTTTGAAAGAGAACATAAGGAAGGACAACAAATATACAAAAAAATGATCAAATAACTAATCATCTGAGATATGCAAATCAAAACAGTAATGCGGTATAATCTCACTCCTGTCAGAATTACTATTATTAACAAATGACAAGTGCTGGTGAGAATGCAGAGAAAAAGAAACCCTTGTGCACTGCTGGTGGTAATGCAGACTTATGCAGCCACTGTGGAGAACAGTATGGAGTTTCCTCAAAAGAACTAAAACTAAAACTCCGTTTGACCCATTGCTAAGAATATATCCCAAGAAACTAAAAACACCAATCAGAAAGGATATATGTACCCCTACGTTCATAACAGCACAATTTATAATAGCTAAGATTTGGAAATAGCCTAAGTACCCATCAGTAAATGAATGGATTAAAAAACTGTGGTACTTCTATACAAAAGAATACTATACTACTATAAAAAAAGGAAGTAACTCTTACCATTTGCAATGGACCTGGGGAGCATTATGCTGAGCAAAATAAATCAGTCAGAGAAAGGTAAATGTCACATGATCTCATTCATTTTGAAATATAATGAACAACATAAACTAATGAACAAAAACATAGCCGGAGACAGAGAAGCATCAATCAGACCATCAAACCTCAGAGGGAAGGCAGAAGAGGATGGGGGTAAGGGAAAGAGATCAACCAAAGGACTTGTATGCATGCATATAAGCATAACCAATGGAACAGACACTAGGGGGTGAGAGCATAAGCTGGGGGGTGAGAGACTATAGTGGGATAAGGACACATATGTAATACCTAATCAATAAAGAATTTTTTTTAAAAAAATATCTCAGTAAAAAAAAAAAAAGAATCAACCTTCTAATCCCCAGGGTTGCAAATATGTTACATACATAGCAAAAGGTACTTTGAAACTGGAATTAATGTTAATATAGACCTTAACATAGGGGGAATATCCTGAATTATCCAGTTGGGCCCAGTATAGTCACAAGAACATTTAAAAACAGAAAAGAAAATCAGAGAGATTGGAAGCATAAACAGGACTCTACTCACTATTGCTAGTTTGAACATGAAGAAGGAGGGCATAGGAAAGCACAGAAGTAAACGAAACCTTCCACAACCAGTGACCTTGAAAGACGCCCATGAGCCCCACAGGAGAACCACAGCCCTGCAGTTTCTTTGACTATCATCTGGTAAGACTCTGAGCAAAGGATCCAGCCATACTGTGCTGGAATTCTTACCTACAGAACTGTGAGGAAATACATTTGTGTTGCTTTACAGTGCTAAGTTTTTTGCAGCAGCAATGGGAAAAAAAAAAAACACTCTCTAAAATTAGGATGATCCACTTCTTATTTTTCTGTACCGTATTGTAACCAACATAGAGTAATCTTGAAATGCCCAGTGGCACATAAAAACACTAGAGCTCATAAGACTGTCATCTAGACAAAAGCAACCTTTGCTTCTACAAAAACAAATGTGCTTACTAAAACGTTTGAGTAAAGCTGGGAGAATAGAAGCACTTATAACTAAGTCTTTATGTGTGTCCACATTTCAGCTATGGAAAAATAAAGGAGATAGAATTAAGAAAGAGGAGAAGAAATGCTCAGATATTAGGTTGAAAACAGTAAGGTATATAAATCAAAGGCACACATTTTTTAGAAAGAAGAGGTGGTCAACCAAATGATTTCCATCAATTCAGTGAGGCAGAAACCTGAATCAGTTAAAATTGGCACTTACTGAAATATTGAGAATAAAACTCTACAGTATCTTTTGAGTGAAGGTTCTATACATCTGAGAGAGCTAAAGTAAGGGTGCATTATTGGCAGCAGCAGAGTCAGAATGACTTTGTGGTGAGCCAGGGGCACAATGGTGTTCTCATGTCACCCCAGGACACATTGGGATCTAGACTCGGGAGCCACCATGACAGGTGATTGTGCTTCACATTCGGGCACTGGCACACTGTGCACAGAAGAAGGTCAATGATGGAGCAGTCAACAAGAACAGAGACTAAAACATAGACTAGATTCTGGAAAGCTCTGTCACAAAGAGTGGCCTGTATGATTGGCTGAAGTAATTGAGACCCTTAAAGTAAGGGTGCAAAGGATTGGGGGTGCTGGAGAATGAAAGAGGTAACATGCAGCCTGCCTTATGACAGCAGCCCTGTTCCACATAGATCACCACAGTCCATCCTCTCAACTGTGAAGGGGGTATTCTTTACTTTTTAAAAGTTTGTTTTTCAATTGCAGTTTACATTCCATATTATTTTGCACTAGTTTCAGGTGCATAGCAGAGCGGTTGTGCTCATCTTCCATTTACAGAAATAGAAAGTCCAACGTGATGTGGCTCATTCAAGAGCACATAGCCACAGGTCAGAGGCAGACATTGGGTTGGAAACCTTGGCACCTGCCCTAAGTACTGCCACAGGTGAACGGTGGAGAAAGCAGAGCAGTGTGAACCCTCTGATCCCAGCATCATACCACCTTTCACAACCACATTCTGAATGACACCCAAGTTTCTTTGTGAACATTTTATATGCATTGTTCATTTAACCCTCGTGGCACACTTTTTTGGGATTGGAGATTTTTATTTTCATTCTCCAGATAAGGAAATTGAGGCTTAGAAAATGTAAGACACCAAACCACAGTAATACTGCTAATCAAAGAGAGAATTAGTACCCTTAGACTAGCTTTAATCCCACCAACAGCATTATTTTTCACTAAATACTTGATTCATACATTTTTCTTTGTCTGTTTCCATTCATTATTTCAGTTTCTCTTCCTGTCCTGGTTCATATCTATCAAATCCCAGCAACGTTGTGTCTACTTCCCACTGTGCCCAGTCAGAGCCATCCTTGTAGCCCCTGAGCTCAGAAGCTACCATGCCCTCTGAGACATCATCTTCTCCTCTGAAGTGAGCAGTGGAATTGGCTAGGTCTTTCCTTCCACTATTCCACACCATATGGGTCAGGGGCAGTACAGTGGGGGTACTTTCAGCAGACTGATAGCTCATGTACAAAAGCTGACTAAATACATTTGTGTGTGAAATGGAAGAACGCCTTGGAGAATGTGAAGCAGTTAGAAAAAGAAGAAATAGGTCTCATAGAGGAGAGGGGGGGGGGATAGAAAGGAGGAAGATGGGATATGAAGAGAAAACAAAACAAAACTGTGGAAAAATAAATTCATGACACAAAGAAATAGGTTCTATGAGAACAATTAAATCATCAGCAACAGCATAGTCTCTTATAATGCAGATTAAAGGAGAAAAAATATGGGACATCCTCCTCTCTGTCACTCTCAGAGGATTGTTAAAAAAAAAAAAGCGACTAAAATGAATAAACAAAACTAAGTTTTGCTTTACTACCAGAACTTAGAATATCTCTTTAGTGTCACATTTTCACAAAATAGAGATATAACTATGTAACTGTACATAATGACTCAATATTTTATTTCCTGATTTAACCTACTTTCCCATAAGAATATGGGAGGAGGATCTCTATTGAAGGTTAGTTGGTATTATTCATCATTATATAATGAAGCCAAGAGATGCCAAAACATCCTGGGGAACAAAATGCCCCCAAAACAGCCAGGACAATCCTGACCATTTCTATACTTGAAAAGTACAATGAATCAGAGGCAACATCTAATGTTCCATTGGTTTTCAGTAATTTTAATTTAGGTAATGAGCAAGTAATTTTATGCGTTCCTCTTTGAAAAAAAAGTCAGTGAAATTATTCAAATACTGTTGAAGAGTATTTGTTTTTCTGGACTTTTCAAGGCTCCCTGTGAAAACAGAATTCTTCACCTTTTGTGATAAGAGGCTCAATTGTGAGATCAAGGCTCCCTCTACTGGAAATATGGTTAGTTGCAGATGTGAGTTCTAACCTGCTTTGATTGCTTGTGACTAGTGTATGATTAAGACTAATGAAGTGAACACCTATGATAATGTCTAATTAACATACACACAACATTCTTCTCCAAAAGTCTAGAATGTGACAATCTATTATGAATAACTTAGCATTATTTATTCTCTATCTTCATTGCACTTGCTCACTCTAGATATTTAGTATTCTTTTTTTTTTCTTATTTCTATAACTAGACTGTAGCATTTAAAGGTTCAGTTTTCATGTCATGCTGACCCAAGTTCAAATTACAATTTTCTACTTATTGGATGAAAGTGTGGTTTCTTTTTACCAACTACTTGTATTACCTTGGAAACCAGCTTTGGTTTCTTGATGCTGGGAAATAAAGAGAATAATAGAGTTTCTTAGGTTTGTCAAAAGTAAAACATATAGCAATATATACACACTTTTTCTGGCACAGTAGGCCTGATTGTCTATTAATAAATGTTAATTTCAGGTTCGTTCACTGACCTCTTGTGGTGAGGTCAATAGATTTAACCAGAAATATGTGTCACATAGTAAATAAAACAGTACAAGTAGACTTTATCTGATTACGTCATGAGTGTGGAACTCTTATGAATGGGATCAGTGTCCTTATAACATACTAAGTAGGAGACCTGAATAGACAGTTCTTCAGAGAGGACATACAGATGGCCAATTGCCATATGAAAAGATGCTCACTGTCACTAATCACCAGAGAAGATGTAAATTAAAACCATAATGAGATATCATCTTACAACTTTCAGAATGGCTGTCATAAATAAATCAACAAACAATAAGTCTTGGTAAAGATGTGGAGAAAAGGGAACCTTTTTGAATTGCTGGTGGGAATGCAGATTGATGCAGGCACTGTGGAAAACAAATAGGGAGTTTCCACAAAAAAAAACTAAAAATGGAACTGCCTATGAGCTGGTGATTCCACTTTTGGAGATATATTCAAAGAAACCCAAAACACTAATTTGAAAGAATATATGCATCCCTATGTTCATTGCTGCATTATTAATAACTAGAGGCCCAGTGCACAAAATTGGTGCACGGGGTAGTGTCCCTCAGCCCAGCCTGCACCCTCTCCAATCTGGGACAGCTTGAGGGATGTCCAACAACCTGTTTAGGTGTCAGACCTAAGCAGGCAGTCGGACATCCCTCTCACAATCCAGGACTGCTAGCTCCCAACTGTTCACTTGCCTGCCTTCCTGATTGCCCCTAACTGCTTCTGCCTGCCAGTCTAATCATCCCCTATCCACTCCTTTACCAGCCTGATTGATGCCTATCTGCTCCCCTGCCAGCCTGATTGTCCCTAAATATTCTCCCCTGCATGGCTGGTATTCCCTATCTGCCCTCTCCTGCAGGCCTGGGTCCTCCCCAACTGCCCTTCCCTGCAGGCCCAGTCATCCCCAACTTCCCTCCTCTGTTGGCCTGGTCACCCCTAACTGCCCTCTCCTGCAGGTTTGATCGCCCCCAATTGACCTCCCTTGCAGACCTGGTCTGTCGCAACTACCCTCTTCTGCAGGACTGATCACCCACAACTGCCCTCCCCTGATGGCCATCTTGTGGCGCCATCTTGTGTCCACATGGGGGAAGCCATCTTGTGTGTTGGGAGTGATAGTCAATTTGCATATTACATTTTTTTAGATAGGATAGTAAAGATATAGAAGCAGCCTACATACTCATCAGTATATGAGTGGATAAAAAATTTGTGGTACTTATATACAATGGGATATTACTCAGCCATAAAATAGAATGACATTTTAGACCATTTGCAACAGCATACATGGACCTACAGGGCATTGTGAAAAGTGAAATAAGTCAGACCTAGAAAGACAAATGCCACATGATTTAACTTACATGTAGAATCTAAAGAACAAAATAAATAGAGAAAACAAAATAGAAACAGACTAATAGATACAGAGAACAGACTGATGATTGAGAGAAGGGAGAGAGGTTGGGGTACGGGGTGAAAAGGTGAAGGGATTAAGAAGTACAAACTGGTAGTTACAAAATAGTCATGGGGAATAAAGTACAGCATGGGGAATATAGGGAACATTGTAATAAGTATGTATGGTGCTAGGTGGGTACTGAAAATATTAGGGGGAATGCTTTGAAAAGTATATAATTGTCTAACCAGTATGCTATACACCTGAAACTAATACAAAATAATACTTAATGTAAATGTTATTGAAAAATAACATGAGGCTGTAGCAAGGAAACAGCCTTATGAATCAGGAAGTAAGCTCTCACAGACACTGAATTGTCTGGCTCCTTGAACTTGGACTTCCCAGTCTCCTGGACTGTGAAAAATAAATGTTTGCTGCTCCATCCATCAGTCTATGATATTTTTGTTATAACATCCAGAAGGGACTAAGAGTTTCTCTCCTTAGAGCTTCACATGTAATAGGATGAACTATTGCTCTCCAGAAGAGGACAAAATATATATAATCGTTACTAATTTAACAAATCCCAGTGCTACTTTTGTTTGATAGCTCATATTACTTGAGCTGAATTTTTTCCCTTGCTAACGTAAATGTCTCTGGAAATTCCATCTTAAATGCTATCCTGTAGATTAGACTTTTAGCTTCATGTGGGCAGGAATATTGTTAGTCTCCATCTCTGAGCTTCCTTAGTACTTATTACAAGGCCCAATCCAAAGCACATACACACTCCATGTTTGTTAAATTCAATTGACCTAAACTGAGCATCTTTCCTTAAACATTTTTTTTTCAATCCAGATACAATGATGTGATTGTGTTAAAAGCAAGATTCTGAAATAAACCAGTAGAAGCTCCTAGGGCTTCCAGTTCATTTGAATTTAGAAAAGTCACTAAAGTTTTGTTCAAAAATGGTGCCCTGCGTAGTAGGAGTGAGGAAAATAATATGTTATTGTGATGATTTTCTGTCATTTATTCCTTGGTATCTTTCTCCTTGCAGCCCTCTGAGTTTTTACATTTGTTTTCCTTGGGCACATGCGAACAATTAAGTCAGATGTCCTCTGCCACAGTTAGAATTTCAGTAAAGACATGCTTTATATATGGTCCTAATGAACAGGAGACATTTGAGCCCACAACCATTCTTAATGCCCATCTAAGTGTTCATTGAGCTATTCATTCTCCAGATTGACTATGTGTCCATTCTGATGTATCTCCTTAGTCTCCTTCTTGGCCGTAAATTATTCTATTTCTGAAATTTATCGCTGCAGAGAAATCACAAAGCATCTTCTTTATTTTCTCCTTATCTTAACAAGAATAAGATTTGGAACCAGGGAATCAGGGAAAAGGCCAGGTCCCATTGGGGATATCTGCCATGAGATGTTGTGAATAAATTCAAATTTCTGGGCAGGATGAAGGACACTGCTGACATGGCCTGAAGCCAGTCTAAGAGGCAGAGCCTTCCACCTAGCACAGAGTTTAGAAAGACCTGTTCTAAGTAGGACCACAGAGAACAGAATTAAGAGGATGGATGACATCTCACATCCATTTTTGACTCACACTGATATTGTATTGATCTTTCTATGGATGTGTTCTCTTTTTTTGGCCTCCCAACTTTATACAATTTATTTATTTTATGTCTCTCCCCTCACTTCCCCCCAACTCTCATGTGTTTTTATCTGGGTCTCAGTGCACTTGAGTTTTGTGGAGGAAACATTTATTCTCAACTTTCCCAGTATAATCTTCATCATGCAGCAATAATTGTCCAAAATGCCATGCCAATCTCTGCTTCAGGCTGACAGGGGTACACGCTAGTACCTCCCTAGAGAGACATTCAAATGATTAGGGTATCCAGGAATAAAAATAATCAGAAGAATTGTGGAGAACAACCTCCATTAATTATAAAAGGAAATATATGGAAATACCAGAGAGGCATCATTATTGGTCGGTCCATTAACTGGGGAAAATCCCAATGGCAAAGGAAAATGGAGAAAAAACTAAGGAGAAAAAAATATTCTGCCTGTATTTCAAAGTCATTATAATTTATTCTCAGAATTAAATGGTGCTTCTAGCCAAATACCTGCAGTGGAACTTTTCAAGTATCCAAATAAGTCTGAGCATTGAAACTCATGTAGTATACTTGGTTGTTGATGGAGGTCGATATTAAAGGGGTTTTACCTCTAACCAACAGGGTGGGCCCTGTATCCCAGTGAACATATCACATAAAAGCTTGAATTATAAATCCTGAGCTCATAAGAAAGCTGAGGGGAAAAAGTCAGTGTTTTGTCTTACACATAGTCTATAAAGACCAGTTGAGTGGGTCAGGTGGCCCAATAAGACAACATGAAATGAAAAGGAAAAGGATCCAGAATTGAGGTCTGAGACACTCCAATATCTAGAAGTTGGGGGGTGACAAAGGAGTCAGCAAAGACAGAAAAATGGAAATAAAATCTTGGGAACAGGGCACCATGGAAACCAAGTGAAGACAATCTTGCAAAAAGAAAGGCAAAGCAGCTGTGCTGCAAGTGCTGGCAGGTGAAAAAAAGCCAGGATTTGAAAAGTGTTTCTTGAATTTTTCAAGATGTAGGCCACTTGTGAATTTAGAAAGAACCACATTCATGCAATGCGGTGGATATATGCCAAGTTGGAGAGGGACAAAGAATGGGAGGAAGAAAATAATTTATAATTAAAATTTAAACTAATATTAAAACAAAGCTTTGCTAATAGCTTAAGGAGAAAGCTGCATGGAATAGCACTGTTTTTGTTTTTGTTTTTTTTTGTTTTTTTGTTTTTTTTTTTCCCCATAAAAGGACATACCAATACCTCCAATACCTAATATAGGTTACAATGCCATGCAGATAAGCCAAATAAACTTGTTGGACATTTTAGGTGCCTATTTAAAAAATTTTGGTCTTAGCATGTGATCAAATGCTACAGTAATAAAAAGGGAAATATAATAGATATTAGGAAATATTTAGCAGCTACATGGTGGGATAGTTTTCTGAGCTTTTCAGAATATTTATTTTTGTGCCCAGTCCCACCCTGAATAATTTTCCATGTCAGTATCTCCTTCAGCGGTTGCCAAATGTTATTTGAGTAGGTGCCAGTTAACCACACTGCCCCTTAGTTTAAGAAAAAATATTAGCAGGCAGTGTGCATGCATGTGTGTGTATACATTTTTTTTTTAAATTTAAATTCTTTATTGTTAAAGTATTACATGAGACCCCCCACACACACCACCCTGTATTTACATCTCCCTGGTCGCTCCCATCCCCTAGCACATGCCCTCACCCCTCTACTATCTGTGTCCATTGGTTATGTTCATATGCATGCCTACACGTCGTTTGGTTGATCTTTTTTCCCCCCCATCCCCTACATTTGTGCATTTTTTAATCATGTGCTGATATGTCAGCAAACACAAATTCAGGACCTGAAAACTGTAATCATAATGTAATAATTTCTACTTATAGAGTGTATTCATATCTAGATAAAAAACATTTTTTCAGGTGTGTTCAATTTTTCTAAATTTGTGATTACCATCAAATTACTCAAAGGACAATCTCATGCTATTGCTTATAATGCTTATAATGTAGAAACGAAGTTAGTTTACTGTTAATGTTTTTACATTATGTTTGATGGTATCATCTACTTATATTTATCAGAGGGCCAAATTGCTATTCAACATATCAAATAGTTAAATAAATAATATTTCATAATGTAAAAATTATGGTATTATTATTCAACTTTGAGTGTTACTTAATGTCCAGAATTATATTTAAAATTCAACATTTTTTTTAACATCAAAAGTAATTATATTTTATTGTAAGCAACTGGACAGAGAACTGTTCCAGCACCTCCCTCCTTCCTGCAGAACATCTGCTGGTGCAGGAGAAGCCTCTAGATCAGTGGTTCTCAACCTGTGGGTCGCGACCCCTTTGGGGGTCGAACGACCCTTTCACAGGGGTAGCCTAAGACCATCAGAAAACACCTATTTCCCATGATTTTAGGAACCAACAGACCGTTCCTTGGTGTAGCAAAGTGTAGTAGTTTACTGTTGTCAAATGAAGACTGTTACCCATGCTACACCACGATTCAAGACAAAAATTTCATTTATTTATAATTAGAAATAAATATTTCACAATATATAATTACATGTTGTTTTTGTGATTAATCACTATGCTTTAATTATAATCAATTTGTAACAATGAAAATACATCCTGCATATCAAATATTTACATTACAGTTCATAACATTAGCAGGATTACAGTTATGAAGTAGCAATGAAAATAATTTTATGGTTGGGAGTCACCACAATATGAGCAACTGTATTAAAGGGTCGCGGCTTTAGAAAGGTTGAGAACCACTGCTCTAGATGTTCAACTATTTGATGTTCTCAGAAAACTGCAGATAGGTCAATATCTATCTATATAAACCTAAGCGACTATTACAACCAAGGACCAGAATGCCCCGAATGACCTGTCAACCAGTCATTATGACATGCATTGAACATCAGGGTGCAGATGCTCAACCCAGGAGCTGCCCCCTGGCGGTCAGGTCGCTCCCACAGAGGGAGTGCTGCTCAGCCAGAAGCCAGGGTCACGACTGGCAAGTGCAGCTGTGGTGGCAGGAGTCTCTTTTAACTCCACTGCAGTGCTACTGAGTGGTGGCAGCAGGTCCACTGGGCCAGGATGAGTGCGAGCGGCTGCCTTGGGTTCCTCCCTGGCTGCCTGCTGCTTGGTGCACTGCTACATACCTTGGGGGATGTTCGACTGTCAGTTTAGGCCCAATCCTTGCAGGCTCACAGTCCAACCTCTGGGAATCAGGCCTAAACTCACAATCAGACATCTCCCGAGGGATCCTGGATTGCAAGAGGGCACAGGCCAGGCTGAGGGACACCCCCATATACAAATCCATGCACTGTGGCTCTGGTATAAAAGAAAGGAAAAAAAAAAAACAGTAGGAATGGAGATGAAAATAGGGAACAAATGCTTCTTGGTTTCCTCAATAAGGTATCATTAAAAAGGCACATATGAAGATATATTCTAACAAAAAAACATTAAAACTTAAAACATTAGGATTAGGTCAGGAATAGAAAAACTACCCAGGGATCAGGCTTATGGATACTTCTGGTGAAGGTGGCAATAGTGATGATGGTGGAGATGCTACCTTCAGGGAAGTCTATACTATCTAATAAAGAGGAGATATGCAAATTGACCATCACACCATCACAAAGATGGCAGTGTCCACAGTGGAGGCAGGGTTTCTGTAACACAAGATGGCTCACCCATAGCGGAGGCTGAGTTCCCATATCGAGCCTTAACAAGCAATCAACATGGACCTGAGGCTGCATGGCGCTGGGCCAGAGCAGGTGACCTGAGGCTGCACCTCCAGCCCAATGGGGTTTGATAGAGGACCTCAGGCCATGCTCCCCACCCCAGCACTGGGGAACATGAGGCTGTGCCCCTCACCCAGCGGTGCTTGACAGAGGTCATGAGGCCATGCCCCCTGGTCTGGTGAGGCTTGAAAGAGGACCTCAAGGCATGCTCCTGACCCCAGCCCAGGCTGAGGCATCTCAGGTCACACCCCCTGCCCAGTGAGGCTTGATGGGGGACCTCAGACCATGCCCCCTATCATGGGCCTGAGCCAGGTGACCTGAGGGTACGCAGGAGGATCTGAGGCTGGACCCCCTCCACCAGGCAGAGCTTGACAGGGTACCTGAGGCTGCAAATCCCTCCCAGCAGGGCTTAACAAGATTAGGGCCAGTTGGGCCTGGATCTTACCTAGTGGGGGTGGGGCCAACTGGGTCTGGGTCTCACATGATTTTGAGGCACTACAGGTGGGTTGGGACTTGACTCTGGGCCTCACAGTGCACCCCAGACTCTGACAGAAAGGAAATTTTCATATACATTTTACTAATTTTCTTTCATCTATGAAACTTATATTATAGAGGAAGGGCAAATAGCAATATTAAAATATTTCCTCTAATTAATCCCCTTTTAATGTGCATGAATTTTGTGCACTGGGCCACTAGTATAAATAATATAGGCTCAGCATAACACTTGTATCTAAAACACTCTCCTAAAAATTATCAGTGTACTGAGTGGCACTCTCTTTCACAGCCAATCTGCAAGCTCCAAGTGAAGGAGGCAGAGGAGGGAGCTGAAGCCCCTCCAAGTGCTCGGCAGTTGTACAGGCAAAAACATATCCTTGCTGCAGACAAAGGACTATTACTGCCATAACCCATAAAGAGGAAGGATTTATTTCTAGGTGACAAACACATGTCTTGAAAAAAAGATGCTTCAACCTTTGATCCAATATATTATTCTCTAGAAAGGCTGCCCTACATACCACCAAGGATGCACTGCACCTGCTCTTTCTTTACTGTGCAACCATGGGAATAAGTGACTGGCCAAAAAGTGAGCTGATAGGAGATATATTTCCAGGGAGGAAAATAATAGGTCAAAACCTAGGACCAGTTCTGAGACAAAGTCAGTTTCTATACCTCGAAAACAGGATATTTGGAGTCTAGATACTATCTTTTTCCAAAGAAAATAAGAATTACAAATTATCTGCAAAAATGCAATGAAGACATTTTTATAACATTTATATTGGAAACAGTAGAATTCAAATGCCCACTGACAAAAATGTGGATATACAGATTGTGGAATATCCATTTTGTTGTAAATATACATTGATGAGAAACAAATAAGTTTAATGCTACATGAAGAAGGCCCTATAAAACTTCATATATTTAATATAATGTTACAATGCTTAAGGACAAGTAAAGCACACAAATTTATAATTTTAGCATATACATATATACATACATGCATATGATATATGAATGTACACATATGTGTATATATGTGCATACATGTATACTTATAGAATAGGTATTTTATTAAAAATCAAGTCAATAGCCAAAACCAGTTTGGCTCAGTGAATAGAGTTTCGGCCTGTGGACTGAAAGGTCCCGAGTTCAATTCCAGTCAAGGGCATGTACCTTGGTTGCTGGCACATCCCCAGTAGGGGGTGTGCAAGAGGCAGCTGATCGATGTTTCTTTCTAATTGATGTTTCTAACTCTCTAACCCTCTCCCTTTCTCTCTGCAAAAAATCAATAAAAAATATATATTTAAAAAAAATCAAGTGAATAGTAAATATAAAATTTTAGAGAACAGTTGTCTCTGAAGAGAGGAAAGAGAATGAAATAGAAAGTTATCATATTGATAGATGCAAATATGGGCACTATACCAAGCCTTGAGTTGATTATTCATTATAAAGATATCGCTTTGTAATTTAATAGCGTGTGTGTGTGTGTGTGTGTGTGTGTGTGTGTGTGTGATATGTGTGTGTCTGTGTGTGTGAATAAGCATACATATGTATGATTCCATATGTTATTTAAGCAAAGAAAAATAAAAGTAAAGTCTCAGCATTAATAGTTGTCATTTCTCTAAAATATGAAAACAAGGTACAGTATGTTATAAAATACTGTAGGCACAATTCTCAGTAAAGGAGGACTTACTGCCTGCCAGTGAGAATCAGTAAACTTCTTGTGTTTAGAAAATATTATTTGTGTCGCACTGCGCATTTTGTGTTACCAGGCTGGCACCTTTTCCTACACGTCTGCACTACCCACATGCAATACTTAGTACCACATAACCATCCCAAAGAAACACACATTTTGTTGATTCTCTGATGAAGGATCAGGCAATTTAGTTGTTGAAATAGAATACTCCTGCCAGTTTATTTTATAAACCATTCATGTGGCAATAGTACATCCTCCAGGGGAAAGGCATTCTACTGTTTTGAAGCTGTTTTCTAAAACACACAGCATTCTGATTGCATACATTTCCTATTCTGAGTAGCCATTTCCAATCTAGATATGCAATTCTGGAACTGGAATGTCTAGGTTTACAGTAGCCACATGTGCATGCCCCAGCTCAGGGGACACTAAACTTAGTACCTCATTTCTACCAAAGCTGAGTGAACAAGGAATGGCTACCCAGCCAAAGGCAGCCAGCCATACTTAGGCTGCCAAGCAGCCTTCCAGGGGTGTGGCTTAACAATGCTGCCTGCTCCACAGGGTTGTGCCTTATTAGAAAGATAGCTAGAGACCCTGTTCAGAGCCTTCATTGAGGTCTAAATTCAAAACCTAGTATCAAATGACTTATAGTATTTATACCCAGAAGATAATAAATTCTAGCCTTAAGAGTGGAAAGAGTATAGGATCAAGAATACAGAGGCTTCCTTCGCCAACAGACCCCAGTCATTGCCTGTGGTGCTGGAAGGTTTCCCCAGGCCTGGGCAGCTGGCTGAGGGAATTATTTTTCCTCACATTGACTTTAGTCAGAAACCAAATCAATGGGAGGTTGAGGTGCATCATTTCACACTGGTCCCTTTGCTATACAAGCACTTGACTCATTGATTCCGTAGAGTTTATGTGACATTGCTAAGCACCTGTTACATGTATGCCAAACACTGTCTTGTGAAGTATATAAAAAAGTTAAAAGGTATAAGGGAAAATGTTGCTGGTTGATAGAATCACATACTGTAAAAGTAGAGGCTACTATCAAGATGTAAATTAGAAAAGAATACTATAAGCTATGGCTTTAGAGAAAATTTTGCACCCATTACTTTGATACTAATCTGCACTGAACGGAAACTGGGCTCCATCTAAGGTAGCTGATGACACTTCTTGCGATAGGAGGAATCAAAATATGCCTGGAATATCTGGTTGTCAGAACCCTCCCCCCCACACACACACACCTTGAAAATAGCAGGGATGATACTGAAAGGATAAGAATCGGCTTCAGGATATAAGACTCTAATTTGTGATATCTTGAACACTTATTGGACACACTGAAAGTGTGAGCAGCTTGGGATTTATAATGATGCTCAAAGAGAAAAGGCCATCTAAGTTATGAAAAGGTTACAATGCGCAAAAAGGATGACAATAAGATGATATTATTTTACTAATGTGATAAATATGTACACTTTTATTATAGAAAATAAATAAACACATTTAATCTGTTTTTTTTTCAGAACTAAGAAGTTATAGCGGTATAATATATAGCCCAATAATCCATTCAGGAGTTAAGACAGACTGGACTGTCTGCTATGCTGCACTGCAGAGACTCAACAACTGCTGATCATACCAAGTACTGCCACCCAAGTGTGACTTTTCCATGCTTCTTCCTCCCCACCACATATAGACACTCTCTCAGAAACCATATGGATTGTGGTTCAGATTCTGCTGAGAGGCCATGATAATGACCATGGCTTCTGCAAAGTTAACCAACCCACTACATCGATTTTAGCCAAAAGATACACGATCCAAAAAAATCATTTCTCTTCTATGTAAAGCCCTGACCCAGGAAGACCAGCTTCTCCATGGTGGACAGTTAGGCACCAGAGAAACTCTTCCAGCCACCCCGCGCAGTAGCTTTAAAAAACTGAAGAGACGGTTCCCTTTGAGAATAAACTATACCTACCTTCTCTGTAAGCTGCACATGCCTACAGG
This sequence comes from Lasiurus borealis, assembly GCA_004026805.1. Taxonomy (NCBI): domain Eukaryota; kingdom Metazoa; phylum Chordata; class Mammalia; order Chiroptera; family Vespertilionidae; genus Lasiurus; species Lasiurus borealis. Next base: position 14,090 of record PVJN01009625.1, on the reverse strand, counting down.
CACCCAGTGTCCTTGCACTTTCAGGAGCTTATGTATTCCTGAAGCTCATTTCTAAACTAGGATCTGTGGGCATCTATTATGCATGTTGTGCCTCATGCAGTATTTTCTTTGGGTCATCATGAGTAAAAAGGGTGAGGTTTAAGTTGAGTTTTCATCAGCACTTATTTGAATTATCAGAACAATCTTATTTTGTCTCTCTGTCTGTAGTGCCACCGAACTCTGTCCTCTGCACTGCTACACTCTTGATGGTGAAAATGTAATCATTTGACACATACACCTACCCATCATAACCTGCTGAAAGTTTCTCAAAAATTCTTTATCACCAACTAGGGAAAAAAAGCCAAAAACTCCTTTGAAAGTATCCAAGCTTTGTGATGCCCTAGAGCTCACCTACCTTTTGAGCCTCATCTTCCCTCTCAGACCCCTGCCCTATGCACTTTTCTATGCAGTCTTACATTCTGAGTCTTTGCACACGTGTTCTCTCTATCTAGCTTCATTGCCCTATGTTTTCTTCTCAATAGTGATTAATAATTTTAAAAAATAACAAACTTTTTCTAAAATGCCAAGTGGGTTTCATTTCTTCCTGAGAGACTTCTCTAACCCTTCTACTGTGTGTTAGATGCTCTCCTTCTTTGCTCTTCTATAGAGCTATGCAAGCTCCTATTATAGACATATATCAAAATGCTCTATAATAAGCAGTCTCACTTTCCAGGCTGTGAAGTTCTTAATAGCATGGACAGAATTTTTGGTACTTTATCTACAGTGACTGCAAAAGTATGCTAGACATAGTAAAAATGAAAAACCATGTTTGTGGGAAATGTCTAAATGAAGAGAGTAGTTGTCAGGAACAATACAGTTTAGAGAAAAGGGAACTGAACAGGTTGTCTGAAGACTTCTTTTGGATTTGAGATTGACTAATTCACTACAAACCCTTGAGAAAGTCATTTTTTCCCCTGAGTTTTCTTTCCCTTTATGGAAAAATGAGATAGTTGAATTGTATGCTCTTAAAGGTCCTTTTGAACTCTAAATTCCGGGTTTTATAGAGCGTTGTGTTTAGTTTCTCCATCTCTCCAAGATGTGCGTTATTTGTGTGTTACACGATTTAAAGAGAGAGGGGGAAGAAGAAAGTTTAAATTATATATACTTAACCAGAACACACCCAGTAATGTCCTCTGGTAACACTGATAATAAGCTTTCTTTTCAGTTACTTTTTCTTGCTGTGAAACAAAACTAAAAATAATTTTTCATTCAATTCTCCTCTGACATTTTTTTCCCAAGTTTGAAGGAAGTAAGCAAAAGACTAAAATGTAGCTAACCAGCTTACATTCCTTAATTCCTCTTAAAATAATTATCCAGGTTTCAAAATCAGTATTCCTGACATAAAATAAAGTAGAAAAAGGCATATTCCCAGCATAAAGCTTTGAAAGGAGCACAAGGACCTTATCTATTTGGCTAACTATGGGTTCCCTGGCATCTGCAACACAATGGTTACTCAGTAAATATTTATTAAATGACAAGAATCCCACTACCTTTCTTTTCAAATGTATCAAGGAGACCACAGTTCAGGTGAAATAAATAGTACAAAATAATTTTTTAAACTTGATCTCCAATATTTCAAAATATATGTTTGGCTGTGGATTGGATAGAGTGCTAAGTTTACTGTGCTGCTCTTGTTATGTTCAGGATGCAAGTTTTAAAACAATCAAGAAAAATATAATTGTTATAATTCAAAGTACCTATTTCTTTATAAGTGGTTAATATATGAATTATATTTGTTTTTAATCCATTCACTAAAGCAATCCCCCTAAATAATTGTGTATCCTATCTAATAAAAGAATAATATGAAAATTGATCACCACTCCAACACACTAGATGACTGCTGTCCCCATGTGGTCAAAGATAGCTGCCCCCATGTGGATACAAGATGGCTGCCACAAGATGGTTGGCAAAGGAGGCAGTTGTGGGCAGTTGAGGGTGACCAGACCAGCAAGGGAGGACAGTTGGCAGTTGTGGGCAATCAAACCAGCAGGGAGGGCAGTTAGGGGTAATTGGGCCAGCCGAGGAGGGCATTTGGAGGCAATAAGAATTCAGGGGAGGGCAATTGTGGGCAATCAGGCCAGCAGGGAGGGCAGTTAGGGATGACCGAGCCAGCAGAGGAGGGCAATTGGGGGAGACCAGGTCTGCAAGGGAGGGAGGTTGTGGGGGACCTAAGGCCTGCAGGGGAAGGCAGTTAGGGGTGACCAGGCCAGCAAGGGAAGGCTGTTAGGGTGACTGGGCCAGTAGGGGAGGGCAGTTGTGGGCAACCAGACTTGCAGGTGAGGGCAGTTAGGGATGACCAGGTAGGCAGTGGAGGACAGTTATGGGTAATCGGGCCAGCCAAGGAGCAGTTAGGTGTCGATCAGGATGGCACTGGGGTGGTTAGGGGGTGATAAGGCTCACAAGCAGAAGCAGTTAGGGGCAATCAGGCAGAGGCAGGTGAGCAGTTGGGAACCAGCAGTCCTGGATTGTGAGAGAGATGTCAAACCACCTGTTTAGATCTGATCCCACTGGCCCGTTGTTCCCTTTTCAAAGCATTGAGAGGCCCCAGGCAGAGATATGGCTGCTGTCACTATTATTGTCCATTCTGAGTCCTTTTGGAACTAATGCTGCTTTTCTTTCTAGTAGAGGAGACTGAATTGGTTACTTGGGGTCCCTCAGGCTGCATGGAGGACACCTACCCTCCTTACACATAGACAGTGAGCACAGTATCCTTTCTAAAGAGTGGAAAGTCATTGTCTCTGGCCTCAAATACATACAACTTAGAAAATAAATGAGAGAAACACAGGATATAATATAGCATACATATGGCAGGCCAATGTTACCCCTACTTTCTATAGTAAGCTGGATGAGGGAAGTATGGGATTTCTTTCTTTGCAAGGCTTTCAAAGAGGTTATTAGAAAGAAGGAGGGGTGTAAACATGTCCTTGCAGGATGGGTATAGTTTCTTTCTTCCCAGTCTGGGGATGTCAAGAGAATTAAAAAATGCAAAGACTTAGAAGTACTAAATCAGTTTAATGCTTATCCCCTCCTAAAAAGCAGACAGATGAGTTAGAGAGAGAAATTAGAACAGTTATGAGTCATTCCGAGATTTTTATCATGGGCCTGCGACATATTAAGAAGTTAGACCTCTGTTGACTCCCTTTAGCTCTCTGGAAAAAGTGCAGTGATAAATAGTATTCCTTGAGGGGATCAGCATGTACATTTCCTCTCTTCTTTGATAATTCCAGAGCATGATGGGAGGGGTCATAATATATAAAGAAATGAGTGTGCCTTGGGAAATTGCTAAACTTTAGAATCCACAAGAAAATACAGCTTCACCTTTCAAAACAGATTCTCTCATGTCTGCTATGCCTCATATTCAGGGAATCTCACACTGTCACCACTTCTCTGGCCAGCTGAGGGCGCAATTGCACTGCTTTTGCACAAACATCCCATTTAGAAAATAAATGAGACCAAGTCATCTAGACATCTGCAGAAAGTGGACATAGATTTTAAAAAAGGGGGCTGGGAGGAGGGAGAAAGTGGGCAGGGAAACCAAAAAAGCTGCACAAGAGAAGCCCAAAAACAGTTTTGAGAAGTATGAACAAAATAATATTTTATACATAAAACTCAACAGCTTTTGTGTGATGAAATCTGTTAGGTTTACAGCAAATAGTTTGATTTTTTATTTTGTTAATGTATGTGGGCAGACTTAATGAACATTTATTTTCTGTAATATTTAACACCTACTAACTACCACATATCCACATAAATTAAAAAAAAAACAACTAAAAAATACTAGAAGTCTGACTTTGAGTTTCTTAGCTGAGAAAATACATTGATAGAAGATGTATTGGTTTGATAACTTCTCATCTTTATTTAGATTCAAAATAATATATAGGGAAAATATAGTGTGTTCTAGGAGTACATATTTTGCCTCACTTTGGATATACCCATAATGCATTAATATAAAGCTAAAATAGCAACTCTCCATATTTCACCAGATAATTTCATAGTGTAAGTTGTCTAAAATATCTATTAGGTGTCTCCATTCCTGTAGGAGACATAAGGTTAATTTCAGGATGCCAGTATTTGCCTAGTGTATACAGGGCCTCCACCATTCTCAGATCAGCTCCCAATGACAATCTCAAGCAATCTGGGCCTGATAAAAATCACCTCTGCTGCTGGACACTACATCTTTTTATAGAGTGCTGATACCTATGATTTTTTGTTTTATTACATTTTGAAAGTCCATGGTATACCCATTGAATCATGAAGTACACATATAACTGTCCCTTAGTCTTTCTTAGAAAAGTATTATCTGCTTAATTGACTTGGTAAACTTCTAAACAAGCCCTTTCACCAACGTGGTCATAGATCCTAGGCCCCTCTTTCATTGAGGAAAGCAATATTGATCAAGAAATCTCTGCAAGTCTCAAGGTCCAGGAGGGGTAAAAGTCCATAGAGGTACCAATTCATCAAAATTATAGTCATGAGGCCAGAAGTAAGACTATAGACAATTCAATTTATATTCTATTGCCAAAGTAATCTGTTGAAGCACAGATTGATTCATTTTACTTCCCATCCTGTTATTGTCAGCATAAAACCTGTCTGCCTTGGCCTAATGCCAGCTCTTCCAATCTTCTTCCTACTGCCCCTGAAGCTCCAGTCCAACAGAACCTAAGGGTTTCCACATTCACATTCCTCCATCCTGACTCCTGACTCAGTCCCTTTCTCTGGAATTCAAGTGGAATGAAGAGTGACCAGGTTTTGTTAAATTGTTTATCTTCCCATCTGCACATATCCAAAAATGCATCCTTGCTGACCCAACCTAAAGTTTCTGCTGTAAGTTTCCCCTAATGTCTTCTAGAGTCTGTACTATTTCTCAATGTGCATCACATCTAGCCTCTCTTAATGACACTTAATTCTTTCTATCTCAAGACATAGGTCTTTATGGACACACATGTTCTACCAGCCATATCTGATGGAAAGGAGAATCCATATCAGATGCATCTCTTCATTCTCTGAAACATTTCCTACACTTCCTAGCACATTTAGGCATTCAATAAATGTTCACTGGATGAATTAACAAACAAGTTAATTCAGTTTCTGCTAAACCAAAGTTATTTCTAGAGAGGTGTCTGAAAGCCTAATGGTGTTCAAGTAATTCTCTTCTGTACAAAATTAACTGCAAGTCAACCATCTGAACTCCAAAGACTTATCACCTTGCTGAAAAGAAGTTGCTTAATACAATGGGTAAGTGCTTAATGAAATATTTCTCAGTGCCTAATGTTTCAGTTCTCAATCATAGACTCATCAATAGTTGTCTGCTTGAAAATGCCTTTCTCCAAGTCTTGTGCTTAGAAAGCAAATTGAGCCTCTATAATGTTACATAATATATATAGTATAAATATTTATAATAAAGAGAAGAGGTTCAGCCCAGCTGGCATGGCCCAGTAGTTAAGTATTGACTTATGAACCAGGAGGTCACAGTTAGATTCCTAACCAGGGCATATGGCTGATTTTCAGAATCAATCCCCATTGTGCGGCATGTAGGAGGCAACTGATCAATGATTCTCTCCCATCATTGATGTTTCCATCTCTTCTTCCCTCTCCCTTCCTTTTTGAAACCAATTAAAATATGATTTTCAAGAGAATAGGTTCAGTAGGATTTGAGATTCAAAACACTCTAATTTTACAAAAAGAAACATATTAAAACATAAATTTGGCAATAAAGTTGAGTTTTGAAGTTGTTTTCAAGTCATCCTTTAGTACTTTAAGGGAAATCGAATAAGTATTTACTTACACCCTCTGCCCTACTATTAAACAAATATATAGTTTTGTGATTTTTTCCTACAACCTTCCAAATAGATGCGTATTTCAGTACCTAAAAGCAATTACTCCATTTTTTTTCCCATTCAATAGTTATCTTGGACATTGTGATGGGTATAATAGATGTGCAAGATAAGGCTTCAGCTCTCCTTTTTTATATGGAAGAATAATTTTACTAAGGAAACAAATTAGTACACTTCCATGCTAATATATAATGAAAAAATGACATAGATCAATGAATATTCAAAAAAGGAAGAGTTAATGATAACATAAACATTTTTAAGAAAATTGATTGGAGTTTTACCTAAGTCAAGATGGTTCCTACTAGGCAATGATTGGGTAAAAAAAATCCTATTTATAAATTGTGGGCAATGAAGCAAAGACATGGTTGAAAATGGGATTTTTATTCAATAGTAAGGAAATTAAATTGATATTATATAAGCATTTATTGAGTATTTACAATGTTGCAGGCATTGTACTAAAACGTGTGAGTAAATGGGTTGTGTGAGGTTCGTAAAGTGTGGTATACCTGGGCAGGTAGGATCAGCAGAATGACCTGGGAACTTGTCACAAATGTATATCCCCAAGGCCAACTCGTGTTCTACTGAACCAGCAATTTGGGGGGTGGAGCCCAGGAATCTGTATTTGGATAACCTTCAGATGATTCTGGTACTTGTTAAAGTTTGAGAACTGCTATATTACAGGGAAGGAGTAAAAAACCCGACCAAATGGCATAAGTCCTAAATTCCAAGCAGTATAATTGCATTAGATGCATTAGAAACAGAAAGTCACAGATGGATTTTAATAAGACCAGTGACATCAGAAAATTGATGTTTATTTTGTTCAGGTCACTCAGAAGAAATATTAGCAGAGGCTGAAAGTGAAAATAATTTTTATTTTGAAGTCTGAAATCTTTATAAAAGTTCTTTTGAGACAAACAGACAAGTATAATGAAAAAAATTGATCTTTTGAGAAAAATAAGTCACTCCTTTAAAAAAAGTTTTGATAAGATATCTAATTTTTATTCTCTTACTCTCTATTCTCTCTATTACCTCTGAAGTCAAATATAGCAGCCTGAAGAACTCTGCATTTTACCTAAAACTATTGGGGGGAACTTCTAGAACATCATCATTATTTAATACTAGAGGACTAGCACACGAATCTGTGCACTCAGAGGGGGAGAAGAGGGTCCCTCAGCTCAGTCTGCACCCTCTCACAGTATGGGACCACTCACTTCTTACTGCCCACCTGCTCACTTCTCCTTACCTCTCAGCTTGCTGCCCTTAGCACTGCTGTGGAGGTGGGTGAGGCTTTTGCCACAGCCACTGCACTTGCCAGCCATGAGCCCAGCTTTTGGCTGAGTAGTGCTCTCCTTGTGGGAGCACACTGACCACCAGGAGGAAGCTCCTGTGTTGAGTGTCTGCCTCTGGTGATCAGTGCACATCACAGTGACAGGCCATTCTGCCATTCAGTCAATTTGCATATTAGGCTTTTGTTATATAGGATACTTGATTTTTTTCATCAACTTGAAATACTCACATGAGGAGAAAACTTTTTGTTGAAAATACAACTGCCCTCTTTATTATATACTAGTAGCCTGGTACATGAAATTTATGCATAGGGTGGGGGGTGTCTCTCAGCCTGGCCTGTGTCCTCTCCAATCTGAGATCCCTTTTGGATCAGGCCTAAACAGGAAGTCAGACAACCCCCTTGCAATCCTAAGCACTCACCTGCCTGCCTGCTTGATCACCTCTAAACACTCTGCCAGCTGGCTTGATTGCCCCCAATAGTACCACCCTGCTGGCCTTCTCACCCCCAGCTGGTTCCCTCTGCCAGCCTGCTTGCTTCCAACTGCCGCTCCCCAACAACCTGATCACCTTCAACTGCCCTCTTCTCCTGGCCTGATCACCCCTAACTGCCTCTGCCTTGGCCCCACCATCATGGCTTTGTCCAGTAGAACTTCTGGAAGGTATCATGGTCTAATTAGTATATTATTCTTCTATTAATATAGATAGGATATGATATGATGCCATAACTATAACATATGTACCAGTATTACCCTATGAGAATACATACTTCATGTGATGGGAAGGTATCTAATACATTACATTGTGTATGTTGTAAGTAGTAAGAAATACTTTATTCGTAGCAATAACACACCCTATAACTTTCCTTCCTGATTTGGGAACGATTCCCCAGTTCTTTGAATGTTTCCGGGCCCTTAATGTATATATATTTTTTGTCATTCAGTGTAACTTTATTTACTGTTTATTGCACATGATTTGAGGTCTTTAATTTCTAACCAGCAAAGATTCAAATGTCTATTTTTTATAAAGTTTAACATTAACATCAGTGAATTCATGTATTCTTGTGTTATTGTAAACATCTGAATTATTCACATTGTCATAGATCCTAAACTCATAAGCATGGACCATGCACAAGCTGGCAACAAGCCAGGAAGCCACTCTGCAAGCAAACAGATATTCTGCATAAGGAGAAAAGTCATAGCACAACATTTAATGTCCAACTTGAGTCACTTCAGAATGTTATATATATTGACTTCTTAATTCATATAGTATCAGGAACTCAACTGCTAGGTTGGTGATGGGGTTGACCTGGTTTCAGGATGATTATTTCTGAAATAATTAAGGAAAGAAGGCTTCCATCTTTTCTTGGTTGCTTGCTCCTCTCCAGCACCTTCATCTCTCTTCTCATCCTCAGTTTCTTCTCCTTTACATTCACGTCCTTCTTCTTCCTCCTTTGCATCCTCAAATTCTTCCTTGGTGCCTTCTTCCTCTTCCTCTCCTTCCTCTACATCAGCTACTTGCTTCTCTTTCTCCTCCTCTTCAGCTTCTCCTTCACAGCGAGGTTCATCCTTAGCTTCCTCAGCTTTTGCAGCCTCAATGGTCTCCTCCACCTCGATCTGCTCCACCTGGACAGGGCTGGTGTATTAAGAACGGAAGGAGCTAGCGGAAATCAAGTAGGAGCTAGCCTGAAAACCATGTTAGGCAGATCAACCAAAGATCTGGGAACTCTGGGAGTAGCAGCTGGCTATGCTTCCCATGCTGGTGAAACTGAGCTGGGTCTCCTAACTTTCCAAGTGTTTCCTGTAAGCTGCAATATCAATGTCCAAAGCCACATTGAAGAGGTCCTGGTATTTTTTAAAATATTATGCCATTTTCACTCTCTATAATTCTCAAGTCATTTTTTAATTAGTTAATTGTGTCCTGCATAGCACTAACATCAGAGTTCTATTTATCCTCCAGCTCTCACAGCTGCTTTCCCAGAACTTCATTCATGCCCCAGCATGCTTTGATCTCCAGGGTCTTAGCCTTGAGCAGGCAGTGGAGCTCAGACACCTTGTCCTTAGTGGCACACACCCCATACGTGTTCTTGGCAGTGCACTCGGTCAGCATGGTGAAGTAACTCTTGTACCATTCTTCTGCATTCTGCATGTCCTTGGCAGCCAGCTTCTCATTCTGGGGATGCATGTCCTTGAGCACCACAGAGGGGTTGGAATTGGAGAACATGTCCATCTCCATAGACATTTGAACATACTGGACCTGTGCTTGCAGCTTCGCGATCTCCTCTTCATGCACCTTCTTCAGAAAGGCGATTTCGTCCATGAGGCTGTCAATGCACATTTCAAGCTCAGTGCCAGCAAGAGCTGCCTCATCTGCACCTTTGCATACCTCCATCAGCCAGCCCTCTGGTAGCATGCACCTTTTCCTGGTAGCATGCCTGCAGGTTGCTCCCAATCCTTTCCAAGCCCTGGTGCCTGCTAGCTGCCCACTGCCCTCTCCTTGCCAGGACCAGGGCACAGTGGGTCAGGACACAGGCATCCCATTTTGATTAAAATGTTCAATCTCAGCCTGCTCCACCTGTGTCCACAGGCAGCCCAGGGGCAGACAGTGATCTCAGAGACCCTGGCCACACCTGCCTACTCAGATCCCCGATAGCAGCCTGAACCACACAGTTGGCATCAGGTGCTGCCTGCCAGGCCTGCCCAGTTCTGGATGGTGACTTGGACCCTGCAGGTGGTGTCAGGTACTACCCACTTGGCCTTCCCGGTCCTGATGGTTGCCTGAACCCCGTGGTTGGTGGCAGGTGCAGCAGGTCCCTCTTGCATATGCAAATTTACCCTCCATCTTTGTTGGCTTAATTTGAATATCACTCCTGATTGGCTGTGGGCATAGTGGAAGTACAGTCAATTCACATTTTTCTCTTTTATTAGTATAGATAATCATAAAGTACATTTCCTTTTTTTAAGTACATATAGTTATGTACTTTAAAGTATTTCCCACTTTAAAATGCTCCAAGGAATTTAAACCTCTGCCAAGGGTATAGGGCTGGGGAAGGCAACCTTCTAGAAAACCACAAAATATGTGGAGGTTATTGGTTATTTGCAATAGGAAAGAAAAGCAAAGTTTAAGATAACAATAGGCAAAGTCTTAATTGCAATGATAAATAAAATGTTAGACATTTACTTATGAAACAGGAATTTTAGACAGCTAAGAGCTGAACATTACTGCTATAAGATTAAGGTTAAATCACAGGTATCTACCATACATGCTCTGCAGAGTTTGATGATAATTCTTTATTACTTTGAGCTATTTAGAGAAGCCCCTGCCCTTGAAAGGTTTTTCTGAATATAAAAGAGATTGATCAGACCATTCAGGGTGGCAATTGTCTTTTCTCTGGGAGTCTGCATTGTCTGGCCCTTCAATTTAAATTACAAGTTATAATTGATCCTCATTATTGGGGATTCCATTATTTGCACATTTGTCCACTTGCTAGAATTTATTTGTAATCCCCAACTCCATACTTGCTACACCTTCAGGTCATTCATGGGCATACACAGGACAGCATGCGATCTTACATGCATGCATGTTTCAGCCCAGCTTCCTTCTTGATCAGTTCACACACTAGAAACCAGTCTCCCCGACTCTTTTATTTTACTGACTTAGGGTCACATCTTTCACATTTGTGTGGGTTTTTGTTGTTGTTGTTGTTAGTGGTGGTAAATTTGCTATTTAAAATGTCCTCAAAGTGTAGTACTAAAGTGCTGTCTATTGGTCCTAAGTGCAATATGGCTGTGACAGGCCTTGCGGAAAGTGAATCAGATAAGCATCATTCATGCATAAGTTATAGAGATGTTGGTGTAATGTGAGTTCAGTGTCAATGCATCAACAATATATCCAATAAGGTGCCATTAAACAGAAACACATAAAACAAGGTTATGTATTGATATGTGGAAAATGTTGAAACCAAAGCCTGGCAGAATCCTTATCCCGAATTCACCCTAGGAGCCATGTTTCAGTGTTTGCTAATTTAGTGTTCAGGCCAATTTTATGGAGCATAACTGATGTGAATAATGAGAACCAACTGTATGGTGCATATAATTTTGAATATTAACTCAAATGATAAGTGCTCCAATTTTATTTGCCCTCAATCATATATATGTTTGCTATAATAGTTCCCAATTCTTTGGAGGTAGAAAGTACTGTGCAGAGAGTGACTTGATGACCTCCATCTGAGTGTTTGGAGCATGAAGCATTAAAATGTAGCTCTTATGATTGGACTGGCATGGAGGACCACATCATGATTTATGTGAGCCTTTGTTTATATTTAATATCTTATAACCTCAACCAAATATTAGCAAGAAGAAGCCTCTGGGAGTTTTCTGATTAAAAACACACATACACACAAAACAAAGCTTTGATACATCACTGCCTAGAAGGTAAAATAGCCTTATTATCTTACAAATTTATCACACACAGGCCAGCCCGAACCTTCAGTATCACATCGAAGAAACACTTTTCTTTTCTCTTTTTTTTTAGATTTTTAAATTTTTAGAGAGAGGAAGGTAGAGGGAGAGAAAGAAACAATGGCTGCCTCCTGCACACCCTCTAGCAAGGATCAAGCCCATGACCCATATGTGCCCTGACCAGAAATCAAACTAGCAACCTTCTGATACACAGGATGATGCCCAATCAACTGATCCACCTGGCCAGGATGAGAAACATCTTTCAATGTTTCCTTGTAGACACCAATCATCTTCTTGTACCCAACAAATATAAGTGGATGTCAACATATCCCCCTGTGATTAAATGCAGTAGCCAGAGACCAATTCAACCTGGCTCAGAATCACATATATGGAAAACTTCCCCTGAATTTTACCCTGATCAGCCTTTGAGCAAAGTACAGCATGGCAAGTAGTAAGGAGAAAGGGACTGGCCTAAACCCTATAACCCATCCACTGCCTACCATTTGAAAGTTTCTTGAAGCATTTCTTTGAAAGGTAAATGCCTTTCAAAGCTCCAGGGACACAGAGAAAAAAAGTAAAAAACAAACAAACAAACAAAAAACACAAAATAAAACTGCAACCCCTCTCTGTAATATTGCTTAATCTCCCATCAGGCTAGTTAAAATATTATAAAAGGTAATTTTATCTTTACCCTGCCTTGCCTTTTTTGTAGTTGTGTGTCACACATTTCCAAAAAGTGACAGTATCAAAATCTAAATCATTCTCAACTACTTTTTCTGTCTCCATGCTTTCTAGACTTTTTAAAGTTCGGGGAACCAGAAATTGGTGAGACAAGTCTCTGTTTTTGTATGGATTCATTCCTGTCTCTATCTTTCCTCCTCTTCTTCCACCTTCGCCTCCTCCTTCTCTCCTTTCCATTCCCCCTCCTCCTCTGCCTCTTCTACTCTCCTCCCCACCCCACACTTTACACCATCTTTATAATCAGAATTCTGCAGACTATTATAATGACATTATGAATCTAGCTCAGTTAACATTGTGATTTAGAACATGTGTGTGGAATATCGTTGCCTTTTCTGATTTATCAATGAAATTAAACTTATATAATACATTGTTCTGCAAAATCACAGGGCTCCCTCAGGTTAAGAGAGTAAAGATGGAGGTGAAAGGAGCCAGGGCTAATGACACTCTGCTTCCTATGGCTCCATCTGCATTAGGATGCTGAGACAAGAGGACTTTAGGGCTCATTCCAGCTATTGAAGACTTGATGCCAGGGAATTAGAAGAATGACACAGATATATTTACATGGCTTTGGGAGTTTATTTAGTCTTCTAGGTCATTGTAGGTTGGAATGAAACTCTAAGGATTAATATAGACTTTTAAAAATGATTAAAGAGGGAAGTTTCATACAGAAAAAGTTTATTCGCACTATATTCCTGGCCTACATTGTCTAGCCCAGTGGTCGGCAAACTGCAACTCGTGAGCCACATGCAGCTCTTTGGCCCCTTGAGTGTGGCTCTTCCACAAAATACCATGGCCTGGGTGAGTCTATTTTGAAGAAGTGTTGTTAGAAGAAGTTTAAGTTTAAAAAATTTGGCTCTCAAAAGAATTTTCAATCATTGTACTGTTGATATTTGGTTCTGTTGACTAACGAGTTTGCCGATCACAGGTCTGGCCTACTACTCACGCCCGATGTGCTATTGAGATTTTACAATATGGTAAGTTAACCTACCAGTAGTACTAAGACAAAGGAAGGAGTTCCCTGATCTGTAAGAGGCAGGGCCACAGAGTGTTTAAGGAGCAGCTGCTGCTCTCTGAGAAGCAAAGACAGAGCCATATGCACTGGCAGAATGCTCAGCTCAGAGAACAATTTCCCCCACAGGAAGTAGAGGTATCACCCTCATTTCAAAAAATGGTACTAGAAAGCCATTCCCCACAAAAGCGAGGCCTTTGAGGTAAACCAGATAAAGGGAGTCAGCTCATTAAATGGAGGTGAAGGAGGAACAGGTCTGCTGGCACCATCAGGCTTCCACTTGGGGCCACCCCGGTTTATTGATAGGGTCTGTCACTTAAGAAACTTGGCCACTTGGATCTGTTTCAGAACTTAGGTCTTAGTGTTTTTAAACAGTAGCAGAAAAATCAGGATTCACAGAAAGGAAGTAGTGAAAACTGTCCTAGAGACAGATTCTTAATTTTTTCTTTTCATCTTACAGGCTTTTGACAATGATAGAAGAATAAAGGAAATGACAGAAGTGGGTTTTTCTTCTACTCCACAAACCGCTCCTTTTCCAGGATATTTTAACTATGAAGGGGCCTTCTTTTGAAAGTACATTATTGATATTCACAAAATGACAGGTGTGTTCTTACTTCACAGGGAAATAGATATAATAGAAAAGAACTAAGGAGCCTGCCATTGAGAATAATTTTAAATTATATTTTACTTTCAAAGTGTCTCTAATTCTGAAATAGGAACCTC